>PVIU01011523.1:0-63997 GCA_004026605.1 Ondatra zibethicus
GATGGATGGATGGATGGATGGATGGATGGATGGATTGAAAATAAACTATAGACAGACAGACAGATAAGGTTGTGATAGGACCTTTGAGAGCAAAGGGAAAGAAAAACACACCCACATGAGCTGGTTGGTGTCCTTGAGTTCACATACAACTTTACCACATCTTTCTTGAAACCTCTTCCTTCCCCTCCCTCCACATCCCAGCTCTTCTGGCCTCACTGTTCAACAGTTTAAAGTACCCAGACAAAATATAAGTTACCCAATATGGAGACAAAGAAGCTGAAATAGCACAAAAGACAGTTGTACTATACAGGGGTTTTCAGCCTTTGGCTAGCAACCTGCTGAGAGCACGTGTGCCGGCACAGCAAACTGCTTCCTGGAAGGAAAGGCCTTGGTCCCAGGCCTCTGTTCAGAAGCCTGCAATGCTGCTGTGGTCTGAATGCAGGTGGCCTTTCAAAATTCAGAGCTTAGAGCTCAAGCTTCAGTGTATTAAGAGTTGGGGACAGTGAAAGATGGTTGAATTATTTAGAATTATCTGTTTGATGGGATTGGAAACCTTAGAGGAGGTTGAAAAGGAACTGGTTAGGTGCCTTTGTCGTTTCTCTTTCTGACATTAAGGGTGCTATACCATGCCCATGCTCTCTAGAAGGCATGGGAACAAAGTAGCTTCTTGGAAGCAGAGACTGGAACCCCACAAAACTTCAAACCTGCCAAACACCTGGCCTTGGAGTTGAAGCCTCCTGAACTGTAAGAAGTAATTTCTATTGTTTATAAACTCAAAGGCTATCTTGTTACAGCAACAAAAATGGACTAAAATAACCCACTAACATACCACCTGATAGAAAATCATGGTGGCACATACCTGTAGTCCCGGTTACTGATTGGGAGTTTGTCATGTGTGATACTCCTCCTGGGGAGATACAAACAACCACCTACCAAACCCAGATCATACCAAAGTAGTGATTCCATCCGAGTCCAACTTAGTGATCCAGTGACTGTAATGAGGTGACTCACAGGAGCATGGATGACTCAAAGACAGCTGCATCACAGCAAAGTCTACTGCAGTGTGAGTGACAACTCACGAAATCAGCAGGTTTTGATCTCTGAATATTGTACAAAGAGCTCAGTGGGTCAAAGGCTCTCCTCCAGGCAGTTCATGGGTAAGAGAGCCTCTTTCCAACAGTCCTTACTGCTTATAAACCTTATGAATCTGGTAAGTTTCAGAAATCTGGTAAGTTTCAGGAATTTTCTGAGACTTGTGAGTTGTTGACTTCCTGAGTCTTAGTGAGCTCCCCTCCAGGGTGGAATGTTTCAGAAAACTTGGAAGAAATGGCTACACAGCAGAATTAAAGGCAAACTGTACTAAGAGGGAAGCCCTGTCTACAAACGAATGGAATGATCAAACAAACAAATAACAGTTATTCAGCAGGGCACAATTCTGACAACTTCTGTCAAGCAGAAGAGGCCTAGTCCAGGGATGAAGAGACCAAGTGCTCACAGAGCCTAGTGCCTGGGCACTGTACGTCTCATGTAGCACACATACAACTGTGTATTCACCGAAATGTCCACCCAATCTCAGGGGACCAGGCTGGAAGGAGGAGGGACAGATGGGACAAAGCCAGA
Source organism: Ondatra zibethicus (assembly GCA_004026605.1). Taxonomy (NCBI): domain Eukaryota; kingdom Metazoa; phylum Chordata; class Mammalia; order Rodentia; family Cricetidae; genus Ondatra; species Ondatra zibethicus. The sequence continues at coordinate 1,621 of PVIU01011523.1, forward strand.
AGAAAGGATGTCTGAGCTGTGACCAGCCCTCACCGCTACAGCCACCGAGCTGAGCATCCTCACTCACAGCACAGGGGGCTGTCGAGCCTGGACGGCCAGGCAAGGCGACGGCATTCAGTGTCTCTGTCCCCACAAACTGTAGCTCTCTGGCATATTTCAGAAAAGTTCTTATATTAATTTGAATTTTTTAAAAACGCTTTGCTGTTGGGGAGAAAAGCCTTTATTTGGGGGACTTTGCAATTCATGATGAAACAAAGTTTGTTTCCTCAGGAATCAGAAATACAGGCTGGATGCCAGGACAGATTGACAGGACAGCCAGGCCCAGGCACTCAGGAATCTGGTTCTGCCCTTCCCCACCATGCTAGCAATTGCGGGTGACAGAGTTGTCTTCCCATTGCCCTAGGACCTCACCCTGAGGAAGCCTTGAAACATCCACTATCCTCAGCCCAGCTCTGAGGATGGAGCATCTGGATGGGCAGGGGCAGCTGAGGCCCAGGAGATCAGAGCTGCAACAGCCACAACTGGAACGTGCAGCCTTGAACACAGAGAACAAGCCAGCTGCCACCTACGGAAGGCCACCAGGCAGCCACCACCACAGTCAAAGCTGTTCCGACCTGCCTCCCCCCTCCCCCGACCCACTCAATACAACAGCAATAGGCAGAATCCCAATGTTTCTCTTCTCTCCTGCTCAGGCAACACTGGACCAGCCAGTGACATCCTCTCCCGCTGAGGAACAAAAACTACACAGGCCAAAAGGGAAAGCACAAATCAGATCCTAATTGACATGCCTCCTACGCAGAAAAATGCAGAGAGCCAACGAAAGGTCTGTAGAACTGACAAGAAAGATACAAGGGGTAAAACCAACGTCCCTGGGTGATGGGACAGAAAATAAAATATAATTGTCACACTCAAGACAACTTGGCTTCTATAATTACTTTGTTCTATGAGAGCACTCTTAAAATACACTCTTTTAACAAACTTTGACTATACAATGCCTTTATAACTAAAGTTAATGCAATGTACTAACTACACAAATATGCTTACTGTATAGTAATATAATTATCATGTATTAACTACACAGTAATATAATTACAATATACTCACTACACAGTAATATAATTACAATATGCTCACTATATAGTAATATAATTACCAAGTGCTAACTACACAGTAATGCAATTACAATGTACTCACGATATAGTAATATAATTACCTTGTACTCACTATATAGTAATAAAATAAAAACCTACTAACTACACAGTAATATAATTCCAATATGCTCATTATACAGTAATATAGCTACCATGTATTAACTTCACAGTAATATAATTACACTGTACTCACTATATAGTAATATAATTATCATATACTAAGTACACACTAATATAATTACAATATGCTCACTATATGGTGATATAATTACAATATGCTCACTATATGGTGATATAATTACAATGTACTGACTATGTTATAATTACCTTGTACTCAATGTACAGTTATGTAGTAAAATGTACTAACTACACTAATATAATTATAATGTACTCATTACATGGTAATATAACACATTCACATTACAACAATATAATTACAATGTACTCATTATACTATAATATAGTTACAATGTGCTCACTAAACAGTAATGTAGTTACAATGTATTCACTATACAGTAATACAATTACAATATACTTATATAATTACAATGTAGTCACTGTACAGTAATATAGTCACAGTATGCTCTCTACATAGTAATATAGTTACAGTATGCTAACTACAATGTAATGTAGTTACAATGTATTCACTATACAGTAATACAATTACAATATACTCATATAATTACAATGTAGTCACTGTGTAGTGATATAGTTACAGCGTGCTCACTACATAGTAATATCATTCCAATGTTTTTACTATTCAGTAATATAATTATACTCACACAACTACAATGTACTCACAGTATAATAATATAGTTCCAATGTGTTCACTGTACAGTAATATAGTTAGAGTACACTCACTATACCCTAATATAGTTCCAATGTATTCACTATACAGTATTATAATTATGATGAATTCAAAAGTTCAAGTTCAACATCTTAAATTCATGCTATTTCAATGCTAAGAGCTAAACTCAAACCTTTGAACTTGAATCCAGTCACGGCGGTGCACACCTTTAATCCCAGCACTCAGAAGGCAGAAGCAGACAGATCTTTGAGATTTAGAGAGCAGCCTGGTAAATCTAGCAAGCTCCAGACCAGCCCAGGCTACACAGTGAGGCCTTGTGCCCCTCAGAACAATGTTTTTAAGTGGATTTGGGGCTACAGAGCTGGCTCTGGAGTTAAAATCACCTGCTGCTCTTGCAGAGAACCCAGGTTCAGTTGTCAGCACCCACATGGTGGCTCACAGCCATCTGTAACTCCAGTTCCGGGGAGATTAGTGCCTTTCCGGCTTCTGTGGGCACTGCACACATATAGTGCACATACATACATAGAAGCAAAACACCATACACGCAAAATAAAAGTCAACAAATTTTAAAAAGAAAAACCTCACATCCACTCAGCAAGCATATTCTATAATGAGCTAACCCTACAAGCCCAATACATGCAATGATTTATCAGTTAGGCCCACAGGGCTAGTCTTTGAAATAGCATGTACGGTCACTTAAAAATTAAATACTTTGTTGTAAGTATACAGAACTTTGTATGGGGCTTATGAAATAAAACAATACCGCTGTTGAAAGAAATCAAAGATTTAAATAAATGGAGAGACATACTACATCCATAGATGGGGAAATTAAACACAGTAAAGACGCCATTAGTCTGTAACTTGACAGAGACTGAGTGCCATTCCTGTGAGATCCCAGCAGCGCTGGCTTATAGCTGCTCTAATGTTTATTATAAAAAGCAAAGGATCTAGAGTCACTAAAACAATTTTGAAACCTAAACACATTATGAGGTGCCGATCTGCCCAATTTCAAGACCTGTTGCCTAACTAGAACATACAAAATTATGTAGAATGATGTGAGATGGATATACAAGGATGAACTAGATCAGCAAGCCCAGAAATAAACCCACAGCTGATGGTGGGCACAGGGCAAAACATCTAAGCGAAGGAAGGGTGGCAAATGGAGTTCTCAGAGCAATTGGGAAAGAGAGAGACGGAGACAAAAAGAGAGACCCAGAGACAGAGACAGAGAATCCACAAAAAACAAATGACAAAGCAGATTTTATCAAAATTAGGAACTTGTCTCTTTCAAAGGTCCTTAGAGAGGATTAAAAGACAGGCTACAGGGTGGGAGGGAACATTTGCAGTTCACACATCAGAAAAAGCCCATGAGAACTCAGCAGCAGAGAGGAAAGCCCAGCCCAGCAACACCTTACACTTGGGCATTTACAGATGGGGGTTCCTTCTGGGGCCTCCTGTAACTCCGCCATCCACCCTAACTTCTATGACTGCTCATGTCTTCCAGAGAAGCTTGATGGCTTCCCCAGCCTCAGCGTTCCTAGCAGACAGACTTGGAGGGATTTTTTTTCTATAACATTTAGAATTAATTTTTAAATTGTCTTGACTATGTAACATATGTCTCGCCAGCCTAACCATTCTTTTGGTTTTTATGTGTATGTTTTATCTGTATGTATGTATTTGCACACCATGTATATAGTGTTCACAGACCGGAAGAAGGCATCGGACCCCCTGGAACTGGAGATATGAATGGTTATGAGCTGCCACATGGGTGATGGGACTCATACCCAGGTCCTCTGCATAAACATTGAGTGCTCTTAAATACTGAAGCCTCCCTCCAGCTCCAGCATCCTAATAATCCTTAACTGCTCATGTTTAAGATGGTACATTCACATGATTAAGGAACCACTGAAACACCATCTCAAATGCCTCTCATCTCACAAAGCAGAAATTGTCCTCATTCGGGAGCTCGTGTGTCTCCCGCTCCCCAGGTTTCCTCCACTGCCCCACTCTCTGGCAATCTGGCCACTCTGGGACATCCCAGTGTCCCTCTGTGTCTGGCTCTTTCCATCAGCATAACAGCACATCAAGTTGCAGCAGGCGTCCGAATCCCCCTCCTTGTTAAGCCTAAGTAAATTGCCATCATAGACTTGTGTGGTAGTAACTTTGTCACCCTTAAAGCTTGAGCAGCAGCTTCAGGAAGGAAGGTTTATTTTGACAGTCCATGGTGGTAGGAACGGCTTGGTGACAACAGAATGAGGGGACAGGGCACATTGTGTGTATAGTCTGGAAGCAGGGAGAGATGGGTGCCTGTGTTCACCTTGCTTTTCTCTCTTATACAGTCTGGAACCGCTGCCCGAGGGATGCCCACCTCAACTGACTCAATCCTCAAACTCCCTCATATATACTCACGGAGACTTGTCCCCCAGATGGGTCCAGATCCTGTCAAGATTAATTGTCTCCTGGGATCTGGCCAGACCTGCATGTGATGCTAGAAGTCTGGCATTTGTCCCCAGAAATCTGCATCACTGAAGGCTTCTCAGACAATTCCCAGGACACTGCAAACGGACTCCGAAGTTTACTTCCTTCTCTAAGCCAAACGCTATACATAGCAAAAACCCCTTGCCCAGTATGTAGCAAAAGACTCATTGTTCATATCTCCAAGCAGGGTCTGCTAGTTCTTAGCCATGATCACCTGGAAGCTACCATGGATAGGAAGATAGCCACTCAAGAAGGTGTTGTCCCGAGAATGTGAGTTGGTGGCTTTACTCCCTCTGCTGCATTAGGGAACATGTGGGACCTTCCTTTTGCTTCAAGGAGCAGGAGGAGCCTGGGGAACACCCTAGACAGTGGCATTTTTTTTTCTAGTTAGCTTTCCTTTTGCTTTGATAAAATGTCCTCAAAAGAGCAGCTTAGGAAGAAAGAGTTGTCGGGGGGGAGCTCACAGTTGGAGTGCCCATCTTGGTAAGAAAGTAGTGGAGTCCATTGATCACATTGCATCCTCAGGTAGGAAGCAGAAAGGAATGGATGCTCATGCGGACTAGCTTCCCCCTTTTTCAACGGTTCAGAATTCAGCCCAGGAAATAATGTGGTCCTACTTTCAGTGTGGGTCTTCACAGCTCAATGAATCTAATTGAGATAATCCAGAGACTAATACAATCTAGATAATCCTACACAGGTGTACGTGGAGGCTTGTCTCCTTAATGATTCCAGAGCTTGGCCAGTTGAGCATCAACACTAGAGAACACAGGAGCAAGGATGAGGCCAGTGCTGGCAGCAGGTATCTAAAGGACAAGATGGCTTAAAGGAAGGTAACATCCCACACCCACATAGTCCCAGGCTGATGTCTCCTGGGAATAAATGATGAGGACCTGAACCACTCTGAAAGGAACAATTGAGAGGCCATGACTCCAGAACCTTTAAGTATCTATGGTGAGCGAACAGCAGATGCCCTGGGACCACCCACAGAGGACTGCACAAGAAGACCGGCTTCTGTCCATTGGTTGTCTTGGGAGGGGCTGGCCCAGAGAGCTCCTGGTCTGTACAACTTCCCTAGTTGACTCCTCTTTCCTCCAGCCTGGTAAAGACCAGGTGCACCCTGGATCAGAGCAGTAAGCAGGGGTCAACAGAAGGCCCCACCCACCGCAGAGCTCACCCTGCCCCTGACTGAAGGAGCAGAGACTGGCACGCCACCAAGATCAAGGTACAGATTGTTACAATAAAGGAATGTGCTACTTAAGCAGAATCAAGACACTTAGGAACACAAAATGTCTCTAGGGTCTCTGCATTCTTCCATGATGGGACCTGTGTGGCATTTTATTCAAGGGCCAATCAAGTGGCCCCACCGAAGGCTGTTCTGCACCAGCCAGGCCTGGGGACAGCCCTAATGCGTACCACGTAACATACATAAAGAAACTAGAGTGGAAGAGCATGGAGATTGTCAGCGCTTCTCCTAATCCTCAGAGACCACTTGGAGGAAGACTTGGGGCTTCTATGTGACTGAAAACACATCCTTTAATACAGCCACTCAATCTAACTTTGTGACTAATACAAGTGGCAAATCTTTACGGTGTACAAGAGTATTATCCCATGGCACAATAGAGCCATGGAACCCCATCACAATGCCCGTCTATAGATAGAGGCTGCTTGATCACTTCCCAACTGCTCAGACCCGAATAATCACATAGACACTATATTAATTACAATACTGCTTGGCCAATAACTTAGTCATATTCCTGGCTAACTCTTATATCTTAAATTAACCCATTTCTATTAATCTGTGTTGCCACAAAGCTGTCGTCTACAGGGTAAGGTTCCGGCATGTCCTTCCTTCTCCTTCGGCAGCTACATGGCATCTCCCTACTCTGCCTACTCTCTCTCTCTCTCTATTTCCTACCTGGCTTTATTCATTAACCAATAAAAGCAACACTTATACAGAGGGACATCCCACATCACCTGTCCTCTAGGACTATGTTGTAGTCCACTGGCTGCTACTCTGTGTTCCTAAAAAGAAGTACAGATAGGTTAAGAGGTGTGTGGATGGACAGATGAGAAGAGAGGAAGAGAAGGAGAAAGGGAGGGAAGGATGGAGGGAATAAGATGGAGGAGGAGAAGGAGGAAGGAGACGGAGATGAAAAGGAAGAGGAGGTAAGTAGATAGGGGATAGATGGATGGGAGTATGGATGAGAGGATGGGCAATGAATAGATGGAAAGATGGATGGGATGAGAAAATGAATGGAAGAAAGGGCAGATAATAGGTGGATGGGGAGGATGGATTGGTGGGAGGAAAGAAGTATGGATAGCTAAATGAAGGGGAGGAAAAATGCAATGATGGAAGGATGGATGGATGATAGATGGGTGGATGGATGGAGGATGGATGGATGGATAAAGGATGGAGGATGGATGGATGGATGAAGGATGGATGGATGGATGGATGGATGGATGGATGGATGGATGGAGTATGGATGGATGATAGATGGAGGATGGATGGATAGAGGAAGGATGATGGAAGGAGGGAGGGAGGGAAAGAGGAAGGGAAGGAGGGTTGGGAGGAGAATCGGAGAATGAATTGATGGATGGATGGGTGGGTGGATGGATGTATGGATGGATGGGTGGGTGGATGGATGGATGGGTGGGTTGATGGATGATAGATGGGTGGATGGATGGAAGGATGGATGATGGATGGATGGATGGATGGATGATAGATGGGCGGGTGGATGGATGATGGATGGACAGACATACAGGGAGCTACCAGGTGGTGCAAGAATTCTAAGAGCTGCACAGTTCCCCTCTGTCAGATCCACAGTGAAGCTGGGGAAACAGATGCACCACGCTTCACGGGTTACACAGAAATCAATGGACCTCCACACTAAGGAAAAACAGGTCATGATTTTCTATAAAACTGCCACAAACTGCCCCGATCAATGACTACATCCATCTGTTTTACTCCTTGTGCTATTTTTAATCCTCATGAATAGCAAAGGGGTCACAAAGGAGGAGACCAAGAAGCGAGCTGCATTTGCTGCAATGGGAAGCAGGTGCAGAGCTCCCAGGGAGATGACAAGCAGATCCCTTCACAGCAGGTGGCCTACTGAAGACCGTCTTTGCCAACTGGGCAAGGGAGGTAAGTAGATGGCAAGTAGATGCCTACCCTCCCCCACAAGCCCTCCACTGCCACTCCTGATACTGGGCCTTTTTAAAAAATATGGAGTGTGTGTGTGTGTATGTGTGGGCACATGCACATGTGCGTGCATGCGTATATTGTATGTGTACATAAAGGTATACTTGCATTTATGTATGTGCGTGCATGTGTGGAGGTGTGGAAGCTGGACGGTAACCTTGGACATCACTCTTGGACATGCCAACCACGTCCTTTGAAACAGAAGCCTTCACTAGCCCAGAGCTCACCAGTGAGACTTAGCAAAACTGGCTAATGAGCCCCAGAGATTTTCCTGTCTCCATCTCCCCAGCATACACCACTGCACCTAGCATCTTATATGGATACTAGGGATCCAACACAGGCCCTGATGCATGCCAGGCAAGTAAGTACTTTATCAAGTGAGCTATCACCACCCCCGCCCTGCCGGTCCATGCTGACTTACTGACATAAGATGACCAGTGCTGACTAGCGTAGCTGGAACCTTAGCATGAGGCCACAGCCATTGGCAAAGTTCAAATCTGGGCATTAGAGTTAGCCACAAATATCCTACTGCTACGAGCCCTGGGAAGGGCCACCATTCATCAGAGACTTGGCTTGGACAAGTTCTTGTGCAGTAGTCGGTCTGGCCCCTGGATCAGATGAGAAGCCCACAGGTTCAGCTGAGAAGACAGGTATGGAGGAATAACGCCTAGGGAAGACTCAGAGAGCTTCCGAGCAAGCAACGGAGGTGTCTTTCCCGTCTAGATCTGAACCAGAACCTCTATCTCATCAACCCTCCTGAGCCTCTCAGAGCCTGGCCACACATGAGAATTATTGAATAACACCAATTAATGGTTAGAATGCTTGTGTCAGCCTGTCCCTGAGGCTCTGAGCACTTAGCTACAGAGGTCCCCAATGTAGAGGACACTGGGGTTCCTCTCCAAAACTAACAACTATTGGAACTAACCCTATAGGCAATGAGAAATCTCTGGTACCCACTGCCAGAAGACACCATTAGTTAATCTACTCCTTTTTGAAGCTTTGGACTCATTTGGCTGGGCTTCCGGGGCAGCTCTTGCCAGCACAGCCGGCTAATAAGTAATTAGGAGATAATTAACACTTGTAGCATACAATAGAAACATCTGGACCTGCTAACTTATTAAACCTAAGACTTGATTAAACAGTTGTAGGGAAAGATGGAAAAAGGCTCAGCAACTAGGCTCAGCCCCTCTCCCTGCCTCACCTTACCTCTGCGCCCCAAGACATTGAGGGTCTGTGACTTCAGACACAGCCCTGCCCACTTCCCAGTGCAGTGACCTCCCACCTGCCTGCAAGGCTTAGAGGGAAGTTAGAGGCCCAGTTCTATCATCTGTCAAGGTTTCCCTAGGAGGATCCCCACCAATTACTTTCCCTTCTTGTCTGCCTTTCCCAGACAGTTGTCTTGGAGACAGAAGCTGCCCCAAAATTGAATACCCATCCCTGATATAATTCAGCATTCATTGCTTAACCTGGAAAAGGACCCTGGCTCCCAACCCTCTTCTGCTCACACAGGAAGGGTCACATACTAACTAGCAAAATAGCCCTCCCCCAAAAGTTCAGTCATTTGTAAGTAGGAGCCCTTAATCCCTACTGGCCCCCAACCTGGACTACAACCCTCTCATTATCTCCGCCATACTTCCTGTCTCTTCTGAGCAGCTGGGCAGGAACTGGATACACAGGAACACATGGATCTAACGAGGCTGACCACTCTCTCACGCTCTCCAGAGCTTATTCTGCAGCCATCAGGCTGCTCCAACCAACCATCCTCCTGCAGCAGCAGGATCATAACTCTTAGTCTGCAGCCAATGGACTGCTCCAACCAACCATCCTCCTGCGGCAACAGGACTAGAGTAAAGCTGAGCTGCTGCGCAAAGGGGACGTGAGTCAGGACTGCAGGCTCTCCAGCAAGTCTGCAAACAGAAAAAAAAAGGCTGAGCGGTCCATCTGGGAACGGATTTGAGAGATGCCCTACTGGGTGGCCTGTTTCCCTTCTCTGGGGAAAGTATAAAGAGAATCCTATGAAGACTACAGGGATTTCCTGTCACTGCAGTAGTCCCCTTCTTCCCTGTGGCTGCAGTTCCCTGGCTCTGGCTGAAGTTCTGCCATGTTCAGTCCCGGAAGTTGAACCTTCAGGATGCACCAGTTGTGGCTCACACTGTAATCTAATGATGGAGGCAGAGCCAATGAGAGGCCTGCCCTGGAACCCTTTTCCCTCCGGTGAGCTCTGAGAATGGAGAACTCAGAGCCTTTTTCAGCGTAGGTGTCTAACCAGTGTGCCTGAAGGGACAGAACCAGAGCAGCAAGGCCAAGGAAGGGTGTGATGTGGGAGCCCGCAGGATACCGAAGCTGGCTGACGGTACTCAGTAGGGTTCTGTGGGGACTCTACTCATTTCAGGGGTTCCTTGTTCCTCCTTCTGACCAGTGAAGCTGTGCTCCCAACCCTGGTGGCACTGACTCCTGAGAATGTCACACAGGTTCTGACTGTTCCTGGGGAGAGGGCCCACCATGTTGGGGGAGGTCTCTACACTACAGGGGTCCTCCAAGTGAAGAAGAAGTCAGAGGAAGAGAAGAGGAGGAGAAAATGAGAGCAGGCAAAAGACTGCCTCTGAGATTTAGCAAGTTGCCATGGCCGACAAAGGATAAGGGAGAAGATCACACTGTTCACACTCTGTAAAGCCCTGTGGTCATCCTCCTTTGTCCACGACCCAGGGTGTGCAAGGCAGAAAAGCTTCCCTCCTACACTCAGGCGCTCATGGGCAGCTTGTCTCAGCCTGGCTCCTGTTTCCCAAAGTCTCCCTCTCAACGACTTTCACTGGCCTCAATGACAGATGGGACAAACGACAGAGGGAGGTGCTCCTCTGAGGGAGACAGAAGATGTCAGCAGCTAGGTATGGCCCAGACATCAGGAGCAAGGGGAAACTCCTCTGCTCGGGGACCGGCCACCCGCCACTGTACATCTAATACACCTGAGAGGTGGATGTAGTCGCTATTTTCCTATGACTGTGATAGATAAAGGCCACTTAAAGAAGAAAGGGCTTATTTGGGCTTTTGGTTCCAGAGAGACGAGAGTCCACCATGGTAAAGCAGAGGCAGTGTCTAGGAGCTCGAGCAGGAAACCAAGAGGATGAGGCTCAGAACAGTGTGAGTCTGTGAGTCGTTAAACTCTCAAAGCCCTCCTCCAGGCGGGCATGCTTCTGGTAGCAAAGCCACAGCTCTTAAACCTCTCAAACGGCACCACCCACTGGGGACTATTCAATGCCAGAGACTACGAGGCACATCTCACTCAACCACCACGCCAGTAAACTGCGGGCAGCTCTGGACAAGATATGGAGACAAGGACCAGATTTTTCCAAGCCCCCTGCTGACTGCCACACCACACCTGGGGACTGGATGCTACTGCTGAGGGGAGTTCAACGACCCACTGCCCCATAACACACGGCCTGACACACTAAAGGGGACATAACACCCCTGCCAGGGACCCAGCACTCCTGTAAGGGAGTCCTGTACCTGATATTGCCTTACCCCTGACAGAAACCCCATACTCCAGCAGGAGACCTCTGCTGGGTACCCAATACCTCTGCTGGAAAGTGGTCCCCCTGCTATAGCCTCACCTACTCCCTGTACCCCTACTGGGGATCTGACACCTCTGTTGGGGACCTGATGCCTGCCACCACTAGTGAGTGACCCACTGGAGTTCTAACTCGGGTTACCTGGATCTCTGACCTGTACTCCTGATTCTGACTCCAGCCCCAGCCTCCCTCTCCAGGGGAGTCCCAGCTTCTGACTCTCAAGCAAACACCGCAGGCTGTGAGTCACACCCTGAGGCCCCGTGGCCCACAAGAACGACCCTGGAAAGCCGCCAACCAGCCCACAGAGGGGAATTAGCCAGGAGAGAAAATTCAGTCACTTAGGGCCACGAACCTGTTTGGCGACCAATTTGCAGAGAACTTGTCCTTAACTTGTGCCACCGGCAAGGTCTGCGCAGTGATTTGAGTCTATCAACCAGTAAATTACAGGCAGCCGCGCGCTTGGTCAGGTCGGCCAGAGAGCTGAGACGGAGTAGCTCGGGATGAGTGACAGCTCCAATAAATGCATTCCTGCCAGGAAAATAGCATTTCCATGCCGAGGTGACTCGGAGAATATTGAACTTTGGGAAGAAAGAAAATAAAAGTAAAATGGCTCTGGCACTCCTGAGCGCTCCATCGTGACTGCCGGGCTCCGTGGGAAGACAAGAAACCCGTCATCAGGTAAATAGCTTGCAATCCCCAGACAGGGAAGCACTGAATCACGTCGGGGACAGACAATCCCAAAGTAGGTGTCTGATGCAAGCACAAAAGGGAATCTTGGGCCAGTCAGGGGAGTCTTGGAGGTCACCTTTCTCATAGATGAGGAAACTGAGGTCACAGTCAGACAGTAGGTAAGACTGATGGAGTATAAGGGCTGAGAGACTGGTGCAAGACAGGTTGCTGGGACAATCTAACAGGGAGACCCCGGGGTCTATGGACTCATACTGGTGCCATAAGCCACGTGTAAGACACTGATAATGTCCTTAAAGACTGATGAATGACAGACTGAAAACACAACGGGGTACCTGCCATGGATCAGGGGAGTCAAGTGGATGGACAGATGGATAGGGCCTGGAACCCAGAAATATACAGACTTCAGTAGAACGTAGAGGCTGACTCCCTGGCTCATGTTTGTGGCAATTCCTTCATCATTGGAGAAGATGCTCCATCAGCAGCTGGACCTGCAGGATCCTCAGCAGCATAACTGAGTATTGGTCCAACTTGGAGGAATCAAGTTGGGGAAGAAGATACATTCCATGCTCAGGGCTTATTGTTGTACTGTTACTGAGGGTTTGAGCTAGTCCTTGATGCTGTGGTGCCCTGTGCAGTCTCCCAGAGGTAGTGATGGATAGGAGTACCTGTGGGGAAGGCTGAGCCTTTTGAAGGCAGAGTGCTTACAAAGACTTCTTGTGCTATCTGCTGGATCCATCTCTATGCTCTTGTCATGCACGACTGTTGAGCTGTTCTTGGTGATGACCCCAATAATATAGCTTTCAGAGACTGAAAGCCAGATTGGAGGCTTGCTGGGGGTGGACTTTGGTTAATGCAACTGCGCCACATTATCAACTTGGCAAAAACCTAGATAAACCTGGGAAGAGGAAACCGTTTTTTGTTTTTTTGTTTTTTTTAGAATTTTTCCCACTCCCCTTCCTTTCTCCCCTCTCCCTTTCCACCATCCCCCACATTCCCAATTTGCTCAGATCTTGCCTTTTTCTCCTTCCTAGATAGATCCATATATGTCTCTCTTAGGGTCCTCTTTGTTGTCTAGGTTCTCTGGGGTTGTGGCCAGTAGGCTGGTTATCCTTTGCTTTATGTCTAATATCCACTTATGAATGAGTAAATATTATATTTGTCTTTCTGGGTCTGGGTTACCTCACTCAGTATGGTTGTTTCTAGTTCTGTCCATTTGCCTGCTGAATAGTACTCCATTGTGTAAATGTACCACATTTTCTTTATCCATTCTTCAGTTGAGGGGCATCTAGGTTGTTTCCAGGATCTGGCTATTATGAATAATGCTGCTATGAACATAGTTGAGCACATGTCCTTGTGGTATGATTGAGCATCCTTTGGGTATATGCCCAAAAGTGTTATTGCTGGGAATTAAGGTAGATTGATTCATACTTTTCTGAGAAACTACCATACTAATTTCCAAAGCAGTTGTGTAAACTGAGAATCTGTTTTCATTTCCCAGCTGCCCAGACTCAAAATACACACACACACATACATACATACACACACACACACACACACACACACACACACACACACAGAAAGAGAGAGAGAACTTATATTAATTTCAACACCATTTGGCCAATGACTTAGGCATATTCTTAGCTAGCTCTTATATCTTAAATTAATTCATTTCTCTTAATCTGTGCTTCAGCATGAGGCTGTGGCTTACTGGTAAGGTTCTGGCATCTTTCTCCTTCAGCAACTACATGGCATCTGCCTGACTCCACCTTCTTTCTCCCTGTGTTCAGTTTAGTTTTCCCACCTAGCTATACTCTGCTCTGCCATAGGCCAAAGCAGTTTATTTATTAATCAATGGTAATAAAACATATTCACAGCATACAGAGGGAATCCCACATCACAGCTATACCCACTTGCACTCCCACCAGCAATGCAGAAGTGTTCCCCTTACTCCACATCCTCTCCAGCATAAGCTGTCATCATCATTTTGATCTTGGCCATTCTGACAGGTGTAAGATGGTATCTCAGAGTTGTTTTGATTTGCACTTTTTGGTGGCTAAGAAATTTGATCATTTCCTTAAATGTCTTTCAACCATTTGAGATTCCTCTGTTAAGAGTTCTCTGTTTAGGTCTGCACCCCATTTTTATTGTATTATTTGTTCTTTTGATATCTAGTTTCTTGCGTTCTTTGTGTATTTAAGATACCAGTCCTCTGTCAGATGTGGGGTTGGTGAAGATCTTTTTCCATTCTGTTGGTTATCATTTATCTTGTTGACTGTGCCCTTTGCTTTACAGAAGCTTCTCAGTTTCAGGAGGTCTCATTTATTAATTGTTGCTCTCAGTGTCTGTGCTGCTGGGGTTCTATTAGGAAGTGGTCTCCTGTGCCAAGGCGTTCAGGTGTGCTTCCCACTTCCTCCTCTATGAGGTTCAGCGTGGCTGGCTTTGTTGGTTTTATGTTTATGTTTGATCCATTTGGACTTGAGCTTTGTGCATGGTGATGGACATGGATTTATTTGCGTCCTTCTACATGTTGGCACACAGTTATGCCAGCACCATTTGTTGAAGATGCTTTCTTTTTCCATTTTATAATCTTAGCTTTTTTGTAAAAAATGAGGTGTTCATAGGTGTATGGATTGATATTAGGGTCTTCAATTCGATTCCATTGGTCCTCCTTTCTGTTTTTATGCCAATACCAAGCTGTCTTCATTACTGTAGTAACTCTATAGCAGAGTTTGAAGTCAGGGATTGTGATGTCTCCAGAAGTTCCTTTATTGTACAGGATTGTTTTGGCTATCCTGTTTTGTTTTTCCATATTGAGTTGAGTGTTGCTCTTTTGAGGTCTGTGAAGAATTTTGCTGGGTTTTGATAGGTATTGCATTGAATCTGTAGATTGTTTTGGGTAAGATTGTCATTTTTACTATGTTAAGCCTATCTATCCAAGATCATGGGAGATCTTTCCATTTTCTGATGTCTTCTTCAATTTCTTTCTTCAAAGATTTAAAGTTCTTGTCATACAGGTGCTTCACTTGTTTGGTTAGAGTTTCCACAAGATGTTTTATGTTATTTGTGGCTATTATAAAAGGTGATACTTCTCTGATATCTTTTTTTCATCCCATTTATCATTTGTATATAGGAGGACTACTAAATTTTGAGTTAATCTTGTATCCTGCTACATTATTGAAGATATTTATCAGTTGTAGGAATTCCCTGGTAGAACTTTTGGGGTCACTTATGTAAACTATCATATCATCAGCCAATAACTAGAGCTTAACTTCTTCTTTTCCAATTCGTATCCCCTTGATCTCCTTTTGTTGTCTTAATTGCTCTACTGAGAACTTAAAGTACTATATTGAATAGATACAGGAAGAGTGTATAGCCTTGTCTTGTTCCTGATTTCAGTGGAATCGCTTTGAGTTTCTTTCCAATTAGTTTGATGTTGGCTGTTGGCTTGCTGTGTATTGCCTTTATTATGTTTAGGTATGTTCCTTGTATCCCTGCTCTCTCCAAGACCTTTATCATGAAGGGGTGCTGAATTTTGTCGAAGGCTTTCTCTGCATCTAATGAGATGAACATGTGGGTTTTTTTCTTTCAGTTTGTTTATATGGTGGATTATATTGATGGATTTTCATATGCTGAGTCATCCCTGCATCTCTGGGATGAAGCCTACTTGATCATGGTAGAAGATTTTTCTGATGTGATCTTGGATTCAGTTTGACAGTATTTTTGCATCAGTGTTCATGAGGGAGATTGGTCTGCAATTTTTTTTATTAGTTGTGTGTTTGTGTGGTTTGGGTATCAGAGTAACTGTAGCCTCGTAAAAAGAATCTGGCAATGTTCCTTCTGTTTCTATTGTGTGGAACAATTTGAGGAATGTTGATATTAGTTCTTCTTTGAAAATCTGGTAGAATTCTTCACTGAAACCATCTGGTCCTGGACTTTTTTTTTTTTTTTTTTAGATTGGGAGACTTTTGATGACTGTTTGTATTTCCTTAGTGGTTATAGGTCTATTTAACTTGTTTATCTGGTCTTGATTTAATTTTGGTATGTGGTAATTATCCAGAAAACTGTCCATTTCCTTTAAGTTGCCCAATTTTGTGGAGTACAGGTTTTTTAAGTATGCAGTTCCTCTACCAATGCTCAGACCAAAGGGGCAATACTCGGACTGCATAGACTGCACTGTGTCTCCACCAAACCTCAGGTTCCTGGGAAAGGAAAATCTTAATCGAGACTGGCCTGTGGGCAAGTCTTTAGCACATTTTCTTGGCTCACCCTCAGGACTCTCAGCACAGCCTGGCATTGTGTTGACCAGGACTGGGAGTACCTGAAAGACAAGGGGTTCAGAGAAGGTGGTGTCTGGGTGTCCTTTCCCAGGGGTCCTCTCTTGCAACCTGTGTCAAGGGGACCCAGGACTTGCTTACTCTGGTAAAATACACAGGCACAGAAGCAACTATGATGGTTTGAGTAAGAATGACCCCTATAGACTCCTATATTTAAATGTTTGGTTCCCAGTTAGCAGATTATTTAGGGAGAATTAGGAGGTGTAGCCTTGTTGAAGAGGTATGTCATTGGGGTTGGGTTTGAAGTGTCAAAAGCCCATGACAGGCCCGGTGTGTGTGTGTGTGTGTGTGTGTGTGTGTGTGTGTGTGTGTGTCCCCTCCCTCTCTCTCTCTCCTTCCCTCCTCCTTCACCCCCTCTCTCTTTCTTTCTTTCTCCCTCTTGCTTGTGGCTCAGATATAAGTTCTCAACTATGGCTCCAGCACCATGTCTGCCTGTGTACCACCATGCACGACATCACAATGACAATGAACTAATGCTCTGGAACCGTAAACCAGCCCCCCCAATTAAATGTTTTCTTTCAGAAGTTGTCTTAGTCATGTGTCTCTTTGTTGCAATCGAACAGTAACTAAGATAGTGATTGACAAAGAAAGAAGTTTATTGCATTCATAGAAACTGGAGCGGAGCCAGCAGGCAAGCCCGCCCCCGCTACGGTGCCCACAGGAAGAGTGGGCAGGTGGAGGACAGGAGCTGGGATGAAGCTGCTCCTGTCTTTCCCTGAACCTGGGAAGTCTTGAGCGGGAGTATGGCCTGAGCATGAGACGATAAAGGAGGAGCTTGGGGGTGACTCTAGATTGGACATTTGCATTTGGGGGTTCTCCCCAGTCTGCTTGCCTTTCTAGGGATTCACCTGTCTATACAGGGGTGTCCACCCTCCAAGCAGAGACCACAGGTGCCAAAGCGTCAGTATGCAGACAGAAAATCAAGACGGTTTACACCCAGGCTCTGTAAAATCCACCCCCGAGAGTCCCCGGAGCTACCATTGCCCCTACAGAGACTTTTATTCAGGAAGCCCCACCATTCCTCCAAGCAGACAACACAGCAAGCAGAGGCAGGCCACACTTGTTCTACTTCCTCCCTGCTAGACCGGGGTCTCCGGAGCAGCGTACAACTCATACAACCAACCCATCAGAGACCTCACGATGGGGACCCAATCTAAATAAACCACCTGTGACCCTGGGAGCAAACCACTCCTCAGCTCTGTTGAGGCACACCCCCATGGCTGACCAGCTCTGTTGAGGCACACCCCCATGGCTGACCAGCTCTATTGAGGCACACCCCCATGACTGACCAGCTCTATTGAGGCACACCCCCATGACTGACCAGCTCTGTTGAGGCACACCCCCACGACTGACCAGAGTCTTATGGACTCATGATCTCTGCAAGTCTCAACCCTCCTGGTGAGGCCCCCCTGCTGCTTCAGAACCCTTTGGGGTGAAGGTCTTGCTTACAGAACCCCAACAGGGAAAGCATCCTTAAGGAGCAAACGCTTTATCTCCTGGGTATGCCTGGAGCCCACTCATCCCTCTCTTTCTAACAAGTTTCCCAAGAGGACCGTCTTGTGAAGTGTCCTTTCCCCAGAAGAGGAGGAGACTTCCCTGAAGGTAATAGCTGTCTAACACACTTCCAAAGCAGGCAACGCATCTGTGGTTTTCTTTGATAAGGACAGGATGCCTGTCCCAGGAGCTCAGCAGGTGCACTGAAGCCGAGGCCCTTAGGGCTGTGGAAGGTTTGTTTTGTTTGCTTGATGTTCTTTTTTCCCCCAACACAAGAGTGAAATGAAGCCCTGTGCTGACCTCTGGGTATAATATGCTCTGTGACAGGCAATTTCAAAGCGGAAAGGTCAGCCGAAAGGAGAGCACTGTCTTAGGCTGAATCCCACACATAGCACCACCAGGACACAGCCTGTGTGTGTGTCACTCCCTGAATTCCAACGAGGCCAGGAGCAGAATGTTACCGGGCCATGGAAATGAAGCCACGGGTTTATGATATCTTTCATCTCTTCCCGACAGATGTTCCTGAGACTCGTACTCAGCTACGGCTGTCCTCAAAAGGCCAGGTCAAGGGAGCCAGTCTGGCCCACCCCCTCTCAGTCTCCCTGGATGCCTCGACCCCATCACCTATTCCCGGAATTCTTACCAACTGCGACCACCATCAGAGTCTGAACCAGGAAACACTGAGGCACAGGCTCTGAAACAGAGAGTTTATCCAAGCCAGGCAGCAGTAGCACATGCCTTTAATCCTGGCACTCAGGTGGGTCTCTGTGAGTTTGAGGCCAGCCTGGTCTACAGGAGCGAGTTCCAGGACAGGCTCCAAAGCTACAGATAGAAACTCTGTCTCGAAAACAAAACAAAACAAAAACAAAA
Source organism: Ondatra zibethicus (assembly GCA_004026605.1). Taxonomy (NCBI): domain Eukaryota; kingdom Metazoa; phylum Chordata; class Mammalia; order Rodentia; family Cricetidae; genus Ondatra; species Ondatra zibethicus. Next base: position 20,211 of record PVIU01011523.1, read on the forward strand.
ATAAAACAAAACAAACAAACAAACAAAAAACCCAGAGAGCTAACCCTAGCTATCCCCGGCCCTGGGGAGATGCAGCAGGAGGGTGACCTGGATGTGTGTGCCCAATAAAGAAGATACTTGAGTGTGGCTCTAAATTGACCATTTGTATTTGAGAGGCTCTTGCTGATCTAGGGACTCCCCTGGCTGGATGGGGGTATCTTTACCCTGTAATCACAGATCACAGGGTGTCAAACCACCAGACCAGATAGAAAACACAAGGCATGGCTCATGCCCAGTCCCTGTAAAAGAAGAAGAAAGAGGAGGAGGAAGAGGAGGACGAGGAGGAGGAGGAAAAGGAGAAGGGGAAGAAGAAGGAAGAAAAGAAAGGAAGGGAGGGAAGAAGGGAGGGAAGGAGGAGAGAGGGAGGGAGGGAGGGAGAGAAGAAAAAAGAAAAAGAAAAAAATCTACCCTGAAAGCCCCTGAGGCAACCACTAACCCTCACAGGGGCTTTTATGCAAGGAACCCCACCATTCCCACAGGGCCTTCTGAACCCAACATTTCGTCTTCTTCTAATGAGAGACTGTCACAGTAAATCTTGGTTATCAACTTGATGTGGGATCAGTTAACTTCATGGTAGACCTGTAAGGGCATTTCTGGAAAGCATTAACTGAGGCAAGAGACCTTCACCCAGCGTGTGAAGCACCTTCTGAAGGCCAAGCCCCAGTGTGATCCAGTGTGATGAGGTCACAGGGCAAAGCAGGGCTGCCAGCCTGCCTATGTTCTGCGAGCAAACCTGCTCTGTTGCTATCGCCATTCTCCACTGGCATCAGGACCCAGGCTCCTTTCAATGCGGACTGCTTGGACTGACGACCAGCCTCCCCAAGAATCCTCTAGGCTAGGACCGCAGAGGCGTCCGCTCTTGCAGGCTGTGACTCCTCTCAGCCTCTCCAATGTGCAGATGGCTGTCACTGAGCTCAGCAAATCTAACAAATCCCCTTCCGTAAAGCATGTCCTGTTTGTTCTGTTCCTCTGGGGAACCCAACTAATACAGAAATCCAGCAGGTGGTTCTCTTTCCAGAAGGATGAGGAGTCCCCAAAGCAAAACTGGATGATAAGTCATGTTTTCTAAGACACAGGTAAACGGGAGAAAGAAAAGAGGATATGGGGGAAATTACTTATGAACCAAATCTGAGACATCCCAACCCACAATCTCTTTCTGTGAGGCAGAGACCCAGAGGGGAGAAAGCTAGGTTCACAGTTGCCATAGTGACAGGTAATGCAGAACTGGGACTATTGTAACTCCCTAAAGGACCATGACAACACACATCCCTATCTTAAACCCCCTGGCCCTCTGTTGGGGGAAGCAGAGCTGCCAGGCTCTAAAACCCTGAGTTTTTAAATTGCCCAATTAGCCAGCCTGGATTGCTCTGGCGGCACACTCTGTCCCCAACCTCCTTGGCCAAGAAATAATTCTGAGATCGTTAATGCGGGCTCTGCATCTGCTCCTGCTCCACCTGGAGACTGGCCAGTGGCTCCCAGGAGCCCAGCTCAAGTGCAAGAAAAGTTACAGAAAGAATCCAAAGCTGCTTTTGTGTCAAGACAATTGGAGGCAGCAGGGGGCCCCTGAGAAGCCCCAGTGCGTTGTTAGGAGTGAGCGCGGGGAGCTGGCAGGCCATTGGGAAGATAAAGGGCCCCAGACCCTGCTGCTGCCATGGCTGAGGCCACTGCCACAGGACTTCCTCATCTGTGGGACTTTCCTCTGGCCACCACAGCCCCCATCCTGACAGCAATTGCTGCCACCAGCAGGGTACAAGACAAATCTGATACACCTTCAAAAACGATCAGTAAACAAGGACATGGGCCTGGGAGCTGGCTCCTGGGGCCTCACAGTCCTCTAGCGAGGGACAGCCACTGACTAGCCTGCCTAGGTTGCTAGAAACACACAGGTCTGTCCTCGGGTTCTCAAAAGCAAGGGCCCAGGGAATCTGTGGTAGAGAGAAACGGAAGTATGCCTGGAAATGTAGTTCTTTGGTTTTGGGGAGTAAACCACCCTCTTGGCTGATGGGGCTAGGCCAAGCTCTTCACTGGAGGCTCCAGAGTCTGGGCCTCTGGGCTCAGGTTTCAGTGACAGTATAGGTTGGTGGGGGCACTGGGGGACGCACGACTGTTTTCTTAGAATCCCCAGAGGCTTGTCCCTAGTGAGAACATCTTTCTTGACTATCTCACAAACATTCTAATAAATGAGCGGGACACACACATGCATATGCATTCGCACAGTGCACGCACACACACACAAACACATATGCAAGCATGCACAGGCATGTGTCACGCCTTAGTAAAAACAAACTAAGCCTCACAAAGAATATAAAACATGGGGGAGTGGCCAAGTTATAAGCCCTGGTCTGTCCCCCTCCAGCCCAAACTGGTGGGCACATGAGGATAATGTTCCTGGTGCTAACATAGATAACCTCATGACTTTGGTTGCCCAGCCTGGAGTCAGCGAAAAGAGCCCCTAGGAGGCCAGTCCAGCTCCCCCTCACTGGTCTGTCCCAGTCTCTGAGAATCAACCCATTCTCTCCCTCCACATAGGAAAGTCAGCCCCAAAGCCATAGGGATGCAGGTCCCACACCTAGGTGGGTACACAAATCAAGCTCTGTTACCTAGCAATACACGGGTGACAACATGCTCATGGCCAGGGTCACTGCAAAGCCCGGAGGAGACGCCGCATTGATGAGGGCCTTCCACCCTTCTAAGCCATGGTCATTTCATAAATCCAAGCCCAAGCAGGCGCAGGCTGGGAGCTAACGTCCTGCCCGCTTCCCCAGGCAGGACAGTATTCACCGTGTGTTCCCAGGAACATACCTGTGCTCAGGGCCCCTTGGTGCACAGCAACCCGAAGCAGGCTCGAGTGTACAGCACACGCTACCCTTTCCTCCTTCACTCGTCTCCCTACAGGCAAAGACGTGAGCTTGTCTTCACACACATAACCTGGCGGAGTGCCCGAGCACCGTCAGCGCTAAACTAATGAATGTTGCAGATCTAATAATAACAATAACAGCCAACACGGGCTGCGGGCCCCAGGCCAGCACCGCTCAGACGCTTCACCTGTCTGAGCCTCCAAAGAGGCCCCTGCAGCTACCAGGCCTCTTCTCACTTGGTGTGTGACATGTCTTTCTGGAGAATCGATGGCTTGTGCATTCTCACCGGCACCTGGGAAACAAAGGCTGCTGGATTTGAACATCCACCATCGCCACCATCACCATCACAACACTTGAGAGACAGCACAGCCTGGGGTGGGGGTTGTGGGGAGGATTAGAGGAAACGGGACATAAAAGAAGATATATAGGCTCACAACTGTTTGTCTGTCTGTACCTCCAGTTCCAGGGAATCCAACACCCTCACACAGACACACAGGCAGACTAAACAGCAATGCACATAAAGAGAAAGAAAAGAGAACATTTATAAAAAAGCAATGCTTAGTGCCTAGGGGGAGCCCGGCCACAGCCTGCCCTCTCAGCATGCCATCTACGGAAGAGCATAATAAGGGCTCCTGACAAGTTTTGGAATGCTCGCATATGGAGTCCTGGGGAAAGGGATACAGAAACCAGCGCCCCTCCCCCCCCTGTCTCGAACTCCCAAATACACATGATGGTTTTCCAGAGAGAGCAGTAAGCCTGCAGCCATCCCCGAAGCCATACCCCCACATCCATTTTCACCTTGCCAAAGCAGGTGCTCCCAGCATGTGACGACGGCGGCCACAGACTGTCCCGGGCCTGCAGTGTGTTGCAATGGCCTTATTAGGTTTCATTAAGTGTCTTTAAACAATTACTACCTGCAAGACCACTAGAAACCATGGCAATTAAGTCTAAATTAAATGCCTCTTGGAAATTTCACTTCTCTGTCTAAATCAGTAATTGCTACTCTATTCCATGGGACCAAGAGGCTGTTGAAATTTAAATTGTGACCAGGGATCAGGTCAGACAGTCTGGGGGAAGTGGGAAGGACACACCAACAATCTACTCAGGTTCCGTAGCAGAAGGTGGGCACGTGGATGTTTGTGGGGTTTGGTCTTTCTTGGCTTGTGATTCTGTCCTGGAAGCTGGTTGCTGTGTTCTGTCTGCTTGGTCCCTTCCCTCTTCTGGTTTCTTCTGGGACCCACCTTCCCCATGCATGTAATAGTTCCTGGCCTGGTTCCAGAAGCTGACATCAGATTCAGATCTGACCAAAGGACCACATTTCTCTAGTTGCCGTGATTGGTGGGTATCATTTCTCTGGCTGCCGTGATTGGTGGGGCACACTTTCATGATTGTTTCAGGGATGAGCAGCTAATGTGGACTGTGCAAATAGATGCTAGGTGCTACCGGCTCCTCGGGGAGAGAGCTCTGGAGGAAGGCAAGCTGAAGCAGCAGCCGCCATCTTGCTACCACAGAGCATGACCAGTAAGAGGAACAGAGCCAAGGCCAGAAAGGAAGAAGGTGGGCCAGAGGTCACTGTCTGAGCCCCTGGATGAACCAGGGGTTTAAAGGGCACTGTGGGGCTTTGCCTTAGGCTTGTTCTGACAGTGTCCATGAGATGCAAACAGACTGTAAACTCTGGGACAAGTAGGACTGTCCCAGGAAGAAATTTGAATTTCCTGGGGGGATGCCTGGGTCACCTTCAGATTGCCAAACCCGTCCTTCTTAAATCCATACGTCGAGTGCCTCCCATCTCTTCCCAAAGTCCCTGCTATGAATGCCACCCAACACAACATTGAAAGCTTACTTAAAACATTACAAGATTTGACCTGATCTGGTGTTTATGACAAAACCAAGGCAAAGAATTCATTTGTCTTCCATTGACATGGGAGTCCTCGCTGTCTGGGACAGCGTCTATCTGGACACCAGGCGTCTTTCACGCCGCAGATGAGAGGGTGTCCTATGTTTTCAGAGGTGAGTGGCATTCCCTTATCTGCTCCTCCATCCATGGGCACATGGGCTGACTCCCTGCCCTGGCTCATGTGGATAAGGCTACAGTAAACACAGGCACGCAGAAGCCGCCTCTGTTGACCCTGTTTCCTCTGGTTACAGCCCCAGCGCTGATCTCATTTGCTCGGCTACATCTCTAGTCGTGCTTACTGGGGCAGGCCTCTTCCCTCCCCATGTGGGTTTTCTTATTCTATATGTACCAGGGGTTGCACCCCCACTTTCTCAAACCAGCTCCACACTAAATGATGAGCTCCTCCCAAGCTCTTCATGAAAAGCATGGCGCCTGCACTTGCACCTGCACCTGCATTTGCACATGCACTTACACCTGCACTTGCACCTGCACCTGCATTTGCACATGCACTTACACCTGCACTTGCACCTGCACCTGCATTTGCACATGCACTTACACCTGCACCTGCACTTGCACCTGCACCTGTACTTGCACCTGTACCTGCACCTGCATTTGTACCTGCACTTACACCTGCACTTGCACCTGTACTTGCACCTGCACTTGAATGGCCCCTATCGTGCATCCTCCATTCAAAAAAGCAAGCCACAATGGTGCCACAGGGGAAGCCCAGGAAGCTGAAGTCACTTGTATTTGCTCACCTGTGACCTCAGCAAGATTGAACGCCCACTTCACTAAGTAGCTTCTTGTACCACCTGCAATGGGACACATCATTCCTGGAATTGACCAAAATGAATGTCCTTGCAGAGGTGCCTGGTGACCTAGAGGAGGGCACTGGCTTGTCTGGGCTAGTGGCATGGGATGTTTCTCCCCATGCCTGCCTCTGAGTCACACAGCTGTCCTGTCTCTGGACTGAGAGGCAAGTGACTTAGCCACGGTTAGGATTTTACCCTGTCTAGGTCGGCCTCGTGAGCTCCAAGAGCAGTAGCTAATAACCCCTGAATTGAGAATCATGTATGTAAAAAGAGGCAACTTAGAACTCAGACATGAGGCACATAATGGTAGCCAGGGTCTGCAGGACACAAGGCCATACAGTTAGGGACCAGCGTTCAGCCCCCAGCTGACAAGAAAGCATCTACCACAGGAGTCAGGGAGACATCCTTCTGCCCCTGGCTCTCTGACAAGAACAGGTCATTACCCTAATTGGTTTCCTATTGCTGGGATAAACACCACGGCCAAAGCAGCTTGGGGAGGACGGGGTTTATTTGGCTTCCATGTCCTGATCATAGTGGACCTTGGAGGGAAGTCGGGCACAGGAACTTAAGCAGCAGAGGCAGCAACCACGGAGGGGCACTGCTTGCTGGCTTGCTCCCCTTGGCTTGCTCGCCCTGCTCAGCCTGCTTTCTTATGCAACCCAGAACCACCTGCCCAGGGGTGGCACCACCCGCATTAATCGAGAATACCCCCACAGACTTACCCACAAGCCAATCTGATGGAGGTGATTCTTTCACCAAGGGTCCCTCTTCCTGGATGGATCTGGTTCATGTCAAGTTGACAAAAAGCTAAGTACCACAGGCCCTGGTAGAGAAACCCAAGTGCCATTTTCCTGAGTCACACAGCTTCCACCTGCCTGATCATGGGTGAGCATCCTAGCCCCACCCCCCTCAAAATCCCTGGGCACTTCTGCTTTTTTAATTTGTTTATTATCATTATGTGTGTAATAGGAAGGTGTGTGTGCCAGGCACGCATGTGTGTAATAGGAGCTGGCTTTCCCGTTCACCTCCACGGGGTTCTAGGGATCACGCTTGTGTGGTTAGCTAGGCTTGCATGGCAGGCATTTTCCCTCGGGACACTTTCTCCACGTACGTGCCTCTCTCCCACCCTGCTTCCTCGTATCAGAGATGGTGGCGATGAGATGCTGGTCCACCCCCTCCACTTGTGGTCACACAAGCAATGCACCTGGCAGATGGCACTGGTGGTGAAGCTGCCCCTCTGGGGACGGGTCATGGAAGGCTGTGCTTGTTGGTACAGCAGGAAGGGAGAATGGCCAGGAGCAGGGGGATGATGCTTCTGGAGGCTTGAATCAAGAGTCCCATTGGGGCAGCCACAAGGTAAAACGGGACAGACACTCAGAGCAGTGGCTCCAGAACAGGGTGGGGAAGGTCCTTAGAGCCAGGCCTGGGGACAGAGGTGTCCCTTATGCCCATTACTAGAAGGGCACACATCCTGCTTTGCTGGTGGCCACACTGGGCTTTCTCCCTGCCATGGTTAGTAATGATTGTCAGTTTGGTGGGCTTTTTAATCACCATGGAAACAAATCCCTGGACAGAACTGAGGCGGATTACCTAGATTAAGTTAACTGAGGTGATGTGGACATGGACATTTCAAAGGCTGGGGTCCTAGACTGCATAAAAAAGGAGAAAGTGAACTGAGCACCAGCATCCAACTCTCTCTGCCTTCTAACTAGGGATACCTGTGGCCAGCTGCCTCACGCTCCTGCCTCTCCCACCATGACAGACTGTGTGACCCGCTGCCTCACGCTCCTGCCTCCCGCACCGTGATGGGCTGTGTGACCAGCTGCCTCACGCTCCTGCCTCCATGCCTCCCCAACCATGATGGACCATGAGCCAAAACAAATCCTTTGTCCCTTAAGTTTCTTTTCATCAGGTGTCTTGTCACGGTAACAATGCAAGTATTTAACACACCCTCTGTTCCTGCAGTCATGGAGACTGAAAGCAGACACGGAAAGGCTTGCCGTGTTAGCTCCTTCAGGCCCAGGCAGGACTCCACTGGAATGAGAGATCAGCATCTCTGGGGACCCCAGGGGGCCTGAGGATCAGCACTGGAACAGGAGCTGCAGATAGAAACTCCACTGGGCTCTCCCTAACCCGTTTGCAATGGAGGAAGTGTCACTGCCAGAGAGAAGGCTTTAGGTGAGCAGAGAGGTGAGAGTCGCCCAGTGCACCCCACCCTTTTAACCCCCCCTCAAAGCACCATTGGGGGGCTTCTCAACCTTGCCACCTCACATCTCAGCTAGGAAAAATCTTAATGAGGAGAGGGGAAGGGAGTGACCTGTCATTGCGAGATGCTTAACAGTGTCCCTCACCTCTATCCTGTTCCTCACTGTGACAACCAACGTGTCCCCAGGCATTGGCAAATGTCATCTGGTAGCAAAATAACTAACCCACAGCTGAGAAGCACAGGACTGGTGAGAGGGAATAGAGTCAGCCATGGTGACACACATGCAGCCACAGTTCTAGGAAGGTGGAGGCAGGAGGATGGCAAGGAGGGTTATACAGCCAGGCCTTATCTCAGAGGGAGAGAGGGAGACAGAATTGGGAAAAAGGAAGCTCAGAACCAGCTCAGTGGTAAAGTACTCGTGAACCTGAGTGACGCTCAGTTTGATCCCCGGTGCCCGAGAGAAGCAAAGAATCAACGCCCTGTCGCTCCTTCAACAATTCACCAGGTGATGACCCCAGACGCTGGGGATGCAGAGCTCATGCCTGAGAACAGTCACCCACAATGCAGGAAGAAAGGAAGGAGCCAGACACTTGCCTCTCTCCATCTTGCTCCGCATGCCATCCAAGCAGATGTGAACTGTGACCCGCAGAAGACAGCAGCTCCTCCAATCACCACTCCCAAAGTATCCAGGGCAGGGCGTGACTTCCCCTGGGTCTCCAGAAGTTCCGGCAACCTGTGCATCCTGCAGGTTCAAATCCTCAATGTCCAACCCAGCTCCTCCCCCCACGACTGGCCCACCCTTCCTTCTGACTCTCTCCTGGGTCGCTGCTTGTGGGAGCCCTGGCATCTCACTCGACTCTGTATGCTCAGGGATCAGGGCAGAGAAGAGAGAGCGTCAGCTCATCAGCAGGCCTGGGTCTCCACTACCTGTCAAGGGAAGGGGAAGGAAAGCTCTGTCAAAATGTGAAGAGAAATCCGGGGAACTCCTTGAACCCCACATTCAAAGGCTCACTCCAGAGGCTCAGCCAAGAGTGAAGGAGAAGGGTGATTCTCTGCGGGTTTTCCCAGTGCAGGCGTGTGACCCTAAACCCATGCCCCTCTCACCTCGGGGCTGTCCTGAGTTTACTCTCAGATCCCACACCCTTGTACAGTGCCGCGTACAGTACAGCCATTCTGTAAATGTCTGCATAGCTGTGTGTGTGTGTGTGTGTGTGTGTGTGTGTGTGTGGTGTGGTGTGTGTGTATGTAGTGTGTGAGGTGTGTGTGTATGTATGTGTGTAGTGTGTGTGTATGGTGTGTGTATGTGTGGTGTGTGTATGAGTGGGGTGTGTGTGTGTGTGTGTGTGTGTGTGTGTGTGGTGTGTGATGATTTTTTTCTTCGGTTACTCCCCGCCTTGTTTTGTGAGACAGTTTCCCCCAGTGAAGCTGGAGTTCACTAATTTAGCTGGGCCCCAGCGAGTCCCAGGACTTCCTGCCTCTGCCCCCAAGCTCTGAGATGACAAACGGGCATCACCATACCTGGTTTTTTCATCATGTCCTAGGGATAAAACTCGGGTCCGCTTTCTTGAAGGGCAAACTCTGTCAACTGAGCCATCTGCCCCACCCACATTTCTCTGTTTCCTCGGGGTGTTCCCACTTCAGAGAAAGCACAGCGCTGTGATCTGTGTTGAGCTGGTTCCTGACTCAGGGGAGCTTGCATTGTGTCTGCAGCTAGGAAGCCCAGCGCAGGTGCCACAGAGCCTGAACTACAACTGTAGCCTCTGAGGATGGCTGGCACTGCCACACGCCCAGCCCCCGCCAACAAGAACTGAGGACCCTTGAACATACGATGACCCTAGTAAGAAAGAACTTCTCCTGTCAGGACGCCAGTAGCCACTTTGTTTGGTGTCCCCCACTTCCCAAGGAGTTTCAAGGGAGCCTGCTGGCCCTGACAGCTGAGGTCTTGAACCTCCATGAAGACACCTTCCTGAGGTTTCCTCAGAGTGGCTGTACAGGGCCTTGCTACCTGTGAGGCCAACATGCCAGTCGAGTGCCCAGCACTGTTAATTAAAACCTGAAAATGGAACTTGGGGATTTAATTAACAATACGAGTGCAAAGAATGGAGGTTTTGTGGATGTTTTTAACACATCTATAATTTTTCATTAACAGCTAGAAATTTAGATTGCCATGCATAAGCAATGAGGAAGTAATAAATCAGGAAAGATATGGCGGAGAACCGCCATCTCCCCGGCTGGCTGTCAACTCAGGGAGCAGCTTGGAGTGTCAATCTCGGTCTCCTGCCTCACCTCTCTGGAGCAGGCTGTGTGTTGCTAAAATTCCTTCCCAGGGGAGATACAAGCAACATCTACCCCTCTTCCTAAGGTCCCAACCCTAAATGGAGGTGTGAGCGCAGCAAAGTTCACCATGGAAACCAAAGAGTGCATTAGGCTTTACTAACAGAGCACTGGGTGAGGGGCCAGAAAGCAGCCACTCTGGAAGGTGACGGCAAGGTGATGGCTTCCCCACAGCTGTGTAGAGAGAGCCCCACTGTATAGTCTCGTTCTTCCAAGGGACCCACCCAAGGCCATGTACAATCAGAGAGGAATTGCACAGAACGGGTTCCTGGCCCAGCAAAAGTCCTGAAGATGGTGGCAGTGTACATCAGGAGATAGTCCTGAACTGTATCATGTGAGCCTGTGACACTCTGAGGGAAACAGGCACAGCACAGGAGCAGGCGGCCCAGCAGACTAGTCCAGAGATCTGCCAACCAACCCCCAAAGCAGGAGACTTTACAAAATAGCAAGAAATGGATAGGATTCCCACGTCTGAAGACCCTTCTCCCGCCCCCACACTAGGTCGTGAAGGAGATGAGGCAGGAACTGGAGGGGTCACAGGTGGTGGTACAGATGAATATGCTTCCCCTCTGTAGATGAGGAAACTTGGGGGGGGGCTCACTGCTCACCCCTGGTAGCAGTTCTCCATGACCTCACGGTTCTGCAGCTCATGTGCAGAATTTTCTGGCCAGGCTATCCTTTCAAGGCTCCTTTGGAGGACAACAGTCCCTGAAGGCAGACAGAGCACCTGCCCTAGGACCAGGACGTACCTTCCTGCTTTCAGTGCCTCACAAGGGTAGATCTCCCTTGAAGGCAGGACCAGGCAACCTTGCTTGCAGCTCACTCTATAGCACAATTAATAAAAACCCAGAGACAGAAATTGGGGTTCAACCTGAAGGTCAGAAAAGCAAAGCAGCCAGCCACTGGCTCTTACCTCTACCTAAGCCCGAGATGGTGATCCTGCCTCCAGGAATCTCAGAATGAGACTGTGTCTGAGAGCTGTCTCCTCCCATCTTATATTCCTCTCTAGAGCTGGGATTAAAGGTGTGCACCACTACTGCCCGGTTTCTATGCCAAAGTAGCGTGGCTACTGGGATTAAAGGTGTGTGCCACCACTGCCTGGTCTATAAGGCTGACCAGTGGGGCTGTTTTACCCTATGATCTTCAGGCAAGCTTTATTTATTTATTAGAATACAAATGAAACATCACATTTGTATTCTCAACAAGTTCAGGGTTCTCTAAGTCATGCGCTGCCCCCGCTATGCTCTATGAGAACTGTGGAGTGTGGGGAGGGGTGAAGAGCGGTGGAGAAGGCAACAGCCAGTGCCTCCACCCCAGCGTCTCCCAAAGGATGACGTAGGCCTGCCTGGGACCCCGGGATGACCCCTCACACACTTCACAGCCACCTATGCTTGTCCTGGAGTCATAGAGGAACAAGAGGGCAAGCTTGCAGCCCATCCGGGCCAAGTCCACCACCCTGGGCCTTATCAGGCCAAGACAAGAAAGCCACCTATGTCAGACAGAGATGCTGGGCCCTTGGGTACAGCTTTTGATCTCTCAGGCTCCCAGCCTCGGCCGCTAAATGACAGAATGGCATCTCAAGAGAGGGCCTAGGGTATGCATATCCAAGAAATGTCATCTCAACTCAGAAATGTCCCCAAGATGATAGCCTGACCCCACTCACAGCCTATCACATTGCTGCGTCCTCTTGCGATCACAGGTTTGGACACCTGGACTCTGGCCCCCTGGGCTTTGGTCTATACCAGTTCTGAAACAGAAATGGACCCTACCCACTATATAGAGAAGAGAGCCCCATCCAGCTGTAACAGTACAGCTGTGGGGACAGACATGGGAGGCAGGAGGACGTTACAGTTCAGGATGGACCCCACATACCACTTGGCATGCTGCCGGCACTAGAGCCCAGACTCTGGAGGGCTAGTTGCATGTGACCTCTGGCCTCACAGCTCCTGGGTCCCTCCTGGGCTCAAGGATTGTGGGAACTTTTTATTCTGTTGGATTCCCATTGTCTACAAGAGCAGCCAGCACACTGCCTCAGAAACCATCAGAGAACAGGGAGAGGAAGTGGAGGAAGAAAGGGAGGAAAGGAAAAGTATCCAGTACTCTTCAGGACCAAGGGTGGCATCCTTCATCCAAACCTCTGCATGAAGGAAGAGCTACAAGCACTGACTCCTCCACTGCACCTACTGGCCAGAGCCCCCTCCTACTTCCAGTTTAGACCCCTAACCAGTATGGGGCTGCTCTCCCATAGCAACGCACACCAGGCACCAAGTAAACGGGTGCTGAGTGAGTGGATGAGCAGCGTGTAAAGATGTTGCTCTGCACTAGTGTGTTCAAAGCGAGAGCAGAAGGTGCAGGAGCGGAGAGGGTTAGCAGCCCAGGACTACGCAGTTAGTGCACTACATAGAAAGGATATGCTTGTAAAAATGTGCCTAGCATATAGAACCCACAAGAACACCCACAGGGTGACAAAAGAGTTTGGGAGGACACAGAAACTCTGCCCGAGGACCAACATCTAGAAATAGAGGACCCAGAAATGGGGAACTACCATAAAATACAGTGTTCTTTTCACAAGGCCAAGCACAAAAGCACAGTCCACCCTACAGGGTCCCTGTGGGGCTTCATCCTGTCAATGGCATCCATTTTATCCCATCAATGGCATCCATCCTTCCCCTCACCAGGAGGGGCTCCAACTATTAGCCTGTGAGTGGAGATCAAGACGCTTGGCCATCAAGATGCAGACATTGTGTCCTGCCAGAGCTCAGCCCAAATGGAACCTCATTAAGCCTTTGTGCTGTTATTAAAGGTTACCATGTCCTGTCCCCACACCCCACATGGCACGCATACTGAATAATTAAAGGCAGAATAAAGTTCCCAAGCGAAGTGCCTGTGACCTTCTCCAGAGGACACAGCTCCTCCAGGCCCAGTGAAGCAAAGCCTTGGGCCCTGATGGCCAGGTACTCAGATCTCCTTTTCCAGTATCCTCCAAGTGGCCTGTACAATCCACAGAAGGTACCAACTCTTTGTCCCCTGTACTGAATGTCAAGGAAGATCATTTCTTTTTACTGGAATGCCTGTGACTGACTTAGTCAAAGATTTAGAAAGAACAATATACTCGTGTGTGTGTGTGTGTGTGTGTGTGTGTGTGTGTGTGTGTGTGTGTGTGTGTGCGTGCGTGTGTGTGTGTGTGTGTGTGTTTAAAGCAATCAGGGTTGGCCACAAAAATTGTCCCCACACAGGGATGGCAGGCCATAGCTAAGTCTGCCGTCCATCCTGCGCTCCAGTCTGGGACTGAAGAAAGTCTCCTCCATCAGCCCTATGCACAGTTTTTCCCCCAACCCAAGTGAATGCCTTAAAGCCCTCATCAGGCACGCAGACTCTGGGGTGCAGGCTGGGACCTTTGGACTTCAGAGGACTGCTGTTCCCTCAGTGACAGCCTGCATTGACCACAGGTGCTCTGCAGAACTACCTGGGAAAGTGCTCCTCTTCTGGCTGAGGGGCCTGTGCTTACAGGGTCTTCAAGAGCTCAGCAAGGCTGTCATAGCAAGAGCTCTCCTACAAACTGACTTAGTTTAGCTCAGGAGCCAGGTGATGAGCTGTAATCTTTGTGTGGTTTTCTCAAGACTTCTGAGGCGGGCACAAAATGTCTGGTACTGGCAGAAGAGTAGGCAGTTGACTGTTTGATTGACAATCTTGCTGGTTAAAGCATCCAGCACAGCAACGGTGAGTCCAGTAGCCTCTGGTTAATGAGCCAAACTGCATATCCGGTTGCTGTGCCCATTGCTCTGGCTGCTTTCTGTTGCCTGCCCTCCTGGTTGCTGCATCCATTGCTCTGGCTGCCTCCTGTTGCCTGCCCTCCTGGCTGCTATGCCCATTGCTCTGACTGGCTCTGGCTGCTGTGCCCATTGCTCTGACTGGCTCTGTCTACATGCCCTCATTATTGTCTCTCTTCAGCCATACCTGAAGCAACTGTGCGTGTTACTTCACGTGTGAGCCTCATATGCTCTCGGCTCTAGCTACAACTTTTCATAATATAAAGTTTAGGTGTGCAGCTGTACAGGTTTCTAGTCAGATACATATGGCATTAAATGTGCTGGACTCCACTTAAAATAGAAGCTTACAAAAAGACTCATTTAGAAGACTTCAACAAACACCGATCCTTCAGTGAACCCTGACTTTGTTGAGACAATTTCCTAAGCAGACACAAGTCTGAGACACAAACAGCAGGAAGCAAAACATTTCTTAACAAGACACAAAATCTTGTCTTAAGTTCATCACATAGATCAGAACAATGTCGGAATTCTGGTTGCTCCAGACGCAGGAACTGGGCTCTAATTTTGCCCCGGTATCTTCCTAATACAAAGACGCTGAAATGATGGATTTTACTAGTTCTCAAACCATGGGTTTTATAATTAGGTGAGATACCAAGTTTTCTTTTGTTCTTTTTTAGCCTTGGTCTAATCTCACTTTAGGACCTAAAGACTTACGAACCCCAGACTTGGGGAGGGGGTCACTGGATCTCTTTGTCCCTCACCCCAACATGGTCACATTGAGCAAACCTCCTTTGTCTACTTTCTACTTGTCCTGTTCATGCGTGCTTGCTTGTTTACAGGGAAAGGAGCATTGCTGGAGCTTCCAGGGGCTGAGAAGGTAGGTCAGCTGACAAAGGGCTTGCCTGCAAGTACAAGGATCCAGGTTCAATCCCCATGTTCTAGACTTCTCTGCTGCCTTGATAAAACACTGACCAAAGCAATCTGGGGAGGGAAGAGTTGGCTTCATCTTCAAGCCTACAGCCATCATCAAGGGAAACCAAGGCAGGAGCTCAAGGCTGGAACCAGCAGGGGAGTGCTGCTGGCTGTCTCCCTTCCTCTGGCTGGCTCAGCTACCTTTCTTCTACAGCCCAAGTCCTTCTACACCAATGAGCAATTAAGAAAATGCCCCAGACATGCCCACAGGCCAAACCGGTGAAGAAATTCCTCATTTGCAATCCCCTCTTCCTGGGTATGTCTAATTTTGGGTCAAGTTTGACAGCTGAAGCTAACTATGCCATGCTGCAACCATGAACCTGAGTTTGATACCCAGAACCCATGTTTTAAAAGTCCAATTGCTTGTAATCCCAGGAGGGAGGTGGAGACAGGCAGACTTCTGGGGTTCGCTGGTCACCAGGTCTAGTTAATCTACTTGTCAAGTTCTAGGCCAGCATAAGACCCTGTCTCAAAAATAAAAAGTAGATGGTATCTAAGAAATGACACTTGAGGTCATCCTCTGACCTTCATGAGTGTGTGCACACAAGCATATACACATATACACATGTGCAAGCACACACACACATACACACACAAAGAAAGGAAAACAAGAGAAGTAGCTATCCATCCCACAGGCATAGCCTCCCTTTCAGTCAAAGGGAGTTTAGCATGGATTCCTCTGAACCTTTCAGACTGGCTTTAAAATATTTAATGAGTTAAAAAAAGAAACAGTTGCAGACAGTTAAGGAAAGACTAAGACAGACACTCCCAACACTGAGGATGGAATGCTCATGGGAAGAACCATCTGGAACCAATCTGCCATTTCATATCTGTCAACCAGACTACCCAGATTACCACAGAAGCAACAGAAAGCAACTGGCTCATATATGAGGTCAGATTCTAAGTACAGGTAGGGAGCCATCCAGGTGCAATGTTGTACAGTGCTGAGAGCTCTAAGCATCATCATATTCCTTAATCTTGGACGCAAGTGGTCCAGGTGCAGTGCCGTGCTGTGGTAGGAGCTCTAAGCATCATCATGCTCCTCAAACTTGGACCCAAACTGATGGAGCAGGAAATGCCCAGTGTGCTATCAGACCATGTGAAGGAGGAAGGGGAATGTGGGAACTTGAGATACAACTCTGAAATATCCAACCAGTTAGAAAACATAGCACTTCTGTTTGTATTCCATTAGCCAAAGAAGTCTAAACTTCCTTGACCCCTAACATAGCTACTTGATGAAGGATGGACAGACAGACAGACAGAAGGATGGATGGATGGATGGATGGATGGATGGATGGATGGATTGATGAATGGATGGATGGATGAAAGAACATGGATAAACAAATATATTTTTCATAAGACAGATTTCTATTTTTTTGTTTCTATGGTTTTTTATCTATTTTGAACAGCTTTGGTTTATGCTACAATGGTTGGATAGGTAGAAGGGGAGGTGATAGTGGATGGGTAGAAAATGAATTGGGTTGATGAAAGGGTGGAAGGTGGGGAAGCTGGATGAATGGATGAAGGTGGATGGACAGGAAATGAATGGATGGGTAAATGAGTAAGTGGAAGGTTTGAGGGGAAATGAATATATGGGTAAGACAAGGATGGATAAATGAATAGGGATGGATGGATGGATGAAGGTGGGTTGATGGATGGGCTGAAATGGGTAAGTGAATTGGTGGATGAACTAAATTGATGAAAGAGTAGATAGGGAGTGGATGGATTGATGGATAACTGTAAAAATGGAAGGAGTCAGAGTCAGGGAGGGTGGATGGATGGAAGGGGTGAAATGTGTGAATAGACTAGGTGGGTGAAAGGGTGGATATGTGGTTGGCTCAGTGAGTTAGAGGGAGGGCAGGTGGTTGCTGATGAGGGAACAGTTGATGTGGATGTCCTGTATATATGTTAATTTTATTGGTTAATAAATAAAGCTGTTTTGGTCAATGGTTTAGCAGAGTAAAGCTAAGCAGGAAATCCAAACAGAGATAAAGAGAGAGAGAGTAGACAGAGTCTAAGAGATGGCATGTAACTGCCAAAGGAGACAAATGCCAGAACCTTACTGGTAGGCCACAGCCTCGCGGTGATACAAAGATTAACAGAAATGGGTTAATTTAAAATGTAAGAGATAGCAAGGAATACACCTGAGTCATCAGCCAAACAGTGTTGTAGTTAATATAGTTTCTGTGTAATAATTCGGGTCTGGGCAGCTGGGAAATGAATGAGCAGTCTCTGCTTATATAATGGCACACAACATGGGACAATTATATCCACATAAAACCTGATCTAACTTGGGAAGGAATTCTAGACACAAAAGAATAGAGTTAAGCATGGTTTCTTGGTAGCAGCATTTTCTCAGGTGGACTCTGTTTGCTAGAGGCAAGCAGAGGTGCGATTCCTTTAAGAGAAGGCTTCCTGACTCAATGTTAGCAGCAAAAACTGTGTGGCTCCTTTAAGAGCCGGCTTCCTGGTTTGTGCTGGTTCTGTTAAAAAGCACTTAAACAAAGTCTGTGAACAGTGTGTTACTCATTGCTTAATTGCAACATAGACCCACTATGTCCCCGGAGCTGGGGCAGTGAGCATGGCTCACAGAGGTGCTGAACACACCTTCACCATGTTGGATGGGGCAGAGCCAACAGGCAGGGCCATGGTGTTGGTCCTGGTCATGCCTGCTTAGCATAAAGAAAGGCACTCCTGGTCAGGAAATAATTACAGATGCCCAATAGGACAGATTCAGACACAAAAGACCTCTAAATAAGACTCCATGTGTTTAAAAATGTATGTAGGCTTGGGAGACATAGGAAAAAGAGTATAGACAGTTATAAAAAGAAGAAAATAGGTTTTAAAAAACAAAATCTTTAAAGAGACAGTAAAAGTAATATGAAAGAGTACAGACAGACACAGATTAAAGGAGTAAAAGTAATTTTGAAAAGGCTACATAAAGATGGAAAATATACAGAGAGTCTAGATTATGTATATTATTGTGTTTTCTTTGAATTTTTTGACTGCAGAGAGACATTTGATTCTGGGAGCTGCTAAACTAAACCAACATATGTATTTTAAAGATATCTTGACTCCAAAATTTGAGTCTAAGGATATGTTTCTTTGGAAAAGAGGGTCTGCTTTTGTTTCTACAGAGGATGAGAACCTGTGGATTCCTTCCAGGATAATGTGGTTTGATGGAACAAGACCCCCTGAAAGGTCTCGGTGAACCTTAAAAATACTTCGTCTAACAAATAGCACAAAGCAGTTGGAGAAACCAATGCCCAAGTTCCCAAATATTATTTACAAGTATTTGTTTTCATTTTAAAAAGGTGGATTACAAATTGCTAATGGTCACAATCAAAGTCTTTCTTAAGAAAAAAGGAAGTATGCTATAGAAATAAATGCTTTACATTGGTATGGACTTTGGTGAGGGAGAACTGTCTGTATGGGGCGACTGGGCGGGACAGAAACCCCAACAAGCAGGCCCTCATGTTACAGAACGGCACCCACGTGGGTAACTGCATCCACAGAAAGCCTGAGAAAGCTTGGGAAAGAATAGAGTAAAGCATGTTTTCTTGGTAGCAGCAATTTCTCAGGTCTGCTCTGCTTGTTAGAAGCAAGCAAGCACTCTCATCTAAGAGAGGCTTCCTGACTCAGCTTTAGCTGTAAAGCCTGGCAGCTCTTTTAAGAGGTCCTGCCATGAAACACTTAAATAGCGTTGATGAAAAGCTGGCCGCGCATGCTTTTTGGTTTTCAGCCATAGAAGGAAAAAAGCTGCACTGTTTTAAAATGCCAGCTTTATGGGCCGACCTGCCAGGGCAAACTCTGACTCTTTCAGGCAGTCAGTCCAACTATGAAGCATTTGAATGTGGTTTCTGAGCACACTGCTGAAGCTTGCTTGCTGGCAGGGACCTTGAAATGCCATAGAGTTGTGGTGATGGACATGGCTACAGCCAGTACCTTACAGTGTGTTAAAAAATATATGCAGGCACCGGGCGGTGGTGGCGCACGCCTTTAATCCCAGCACTCAGGAGGCAGAGGCAGGCGGATCTCTGTGAGTTCAAGACCAGCCTGGTCTACAGAGCTAGTTCCAGGATAGGCTCCAAAGCCACAGAGAAACCCTGTCTCAAAAATCCAATATATATTCAGGCTAAAGGTTAAAGTTCTTAAAGTAAAAAAGAAAGATATTCAGGCTAAAGGTTAAAGTTCTTAAAGTAAAAAAGAAAGATATTCAGGCTAAAGGTTAAAGTTCTTAAAGTAAAAAAGAAGATATTCAGGCTAAAGGTTAAAGTTCTTAAAGTAAAAAAGAAAGATATTCAGGCTAAAGGTTAAAGTTCTTAAAGTAAAAGAGAAAGAAAAAGAGTAGTTGGGTGTGGTGGTACACACCTTTAATCCCAATACTTGGAAGGTAGAGGTAGATTGACCTCTATGACTTCAAGGTGTAGCATCACACACCTTTAATCCCAAAGCTTGGGAGGCAGAGACCGACAGATCTCTGTGAGTTCAAGGTGTGGTAGCACACACCTTTAATCCCAGCACTGGGGAGGCAGAGACAGGCAGATCTCCGTGAATTCCAGGATAGCCTGGTCTATAGAGTGAGTTCCAGGACAAAGATACACAGAGAACCTATCTCAAAAAGCCAAAAGTTAAAAATTAAAAATAAAAGAAATAGAGTTTAAAATAAAGCCGCATAAAGATGGAAAACACACAGAGAATCTGGATACTGTATGTTATTATTCTCTCTTTGAATTGTTTGAATGCTGAGGAAGGAGCAACAGCTGCTAAAAGATTTTTGCTTATAAATGCTGCTGAATTAATCCAAGATAGGTATTTTGAAAATACCTTGACTTCAAAATTGAAGTCAAAAGATATGTTACTTTGGTGAAGAGATTTTGCTTTTGTTTCCACAGGAAATGAGAGGCTGTGGATTCATTCTGAGTTAAGAAAAATTAGGTTTGGTCAAGGAAGACCACCTGAGAAATCTCCAGTAGGAACAGATGTCCCAGATGTCTGAGTTCTACATCCAGAACAGATTCAAGACTGCAGCCTGAGATGATCAAGACTCACAGGATACTCCAGTCAGGACTTGATCATAATTCTAAATTTTCTTTAGGTCCCCATAAGATTATCAGCACCCCCAACCAGCTGGAAGTAGCCTGGAATACTACACCCACATTCCCAAAAAAACGGACTATGGATATTTTTCTTTGTTTAAAAATCACCATGTAGCTGCTGAAGGAGACAGATGCCAGATCCTTACTGGTAGGCTACAGCATCATGGTGACACATAGATTAATAGAAATGAGTTAATTTAAGATGTAATACACTTGAGTCATTGGCCAAATAGTGTTGTAATTAATATAGTTTCTGTGTGGTTATTTGGGTCTGGGTAGCCAGAAAACCAAAGCAGTCTCCATTTACAAACAATAACCAAAGGAAGAGTGAAGCAAAGAGCATGAATAGAACAAAAAATAAGAACCATTAGTCCATGTTGTCCAGATGGTCCGCGTGTGCATCTGTGCACACACACACATCTACCCTGTGTGTGTACATGCCAGCATCTCTGTAGATATACACATTTGCATATGAGTGTGCACCCTTGTGTATGTAACACATCAAGCTAAGGTCGCATTGTAAGACCCAAGGCTCTGAAGCTTCAGTAGATGGCTCCTCACTCATATGAGCCCCCAATGCTTCAGACACTGTGGTCTTGGTGACTGACAGACACAGTTGCTATACACAGAAACATAACTGAGAGGGAGAGGCAGCCACAAGGGCCCTCTGCAGCCCCCAGAACCCGCCAATGAAGGACATTGCCAAACAAGTGTGGACCAGCTTTTCACATGAACCACTGAAGGGGCTGCCCCTCCATGGCAGGAGCAGGCTGTCAGCCCCAAGGCAGGCTGGGTAAACCCCAACCATCCCAGGGCCCCATGGAGGTTGACAGAGTCTCAGAGCTGATGGTTCCCTGACCAGGTGAAAACTCCTGACAGACACTGGAGCAGGGTCTGCAGAGAGGAGGGGTCACGTCACAGAACACGTGGTTGCTAGGTCCTCCATCAAGCCCTATGCACCCTGGGTACAGAACACACAGGATAGGCCTAGAGTGATTTGAAATGGAATGATTCCCATTGACTGAGATGTTTGAGCACTTGGGGTACAGGGAGTGGCACTATTAGGAGGTGTGGCCTTGTTGGAGGAAGTGCATCACTGTGAGGGTGGGCTTTGAGGTCTCATATGCTCAAGTTATACCCTGTGTGGCACACAGTTGCTTCTACTGCCTGCAGATTAAGATGTAGAACTCTCAGTGCGTTCTCCAGCACCATGTCTGCCTGCGCACTGCCACGAAGATAATGGACTAAACCACTGAAACTGTAAGCAAGCCCCAACTAAATGTTTTTCATTATAAGAGTAGCCATGGCCAGGTGGTGGTGGCACAGACCTTTAATTCCAGCACTTGGGAGACAGAGGCAGAAAGACCTCTGTGAGTTTGAGGCCAGCCTGGTCTACAGAGTGAGTTCCAGGACAGGCTCCAAAGCTACACAGAGAAACCCTGTCCACAAAATAAAAAATAAAAAGCGTTGCCATGGTTGTGGTGTTTCTTCATAGCAATAGAAACCCTAACTAAAACAAATCCTCATCTTAATGCTAAGCTTATGTCATCAAGCTGGCCCCATAGGGGTGATGTAGGGTCCTGTGTCCCGACAAGCATCCCTGCTTCTGCCTCCATGGCTCCTAGGATGGAGCATTGGCTGTTATTGCCCCTCTACACATACAATGATAAGATCCATTACTGGGCCAGACAATAGCTCAGGGGTGGGCACCAGACCCTGCAAGGCTACTCCCATCTCCATGAGATCTGCTTGGTGGACACAGCCAAAAGCTCTGCCCTCTGTCCTGAGGCATCTGAGTCCAGCCTGTGGAGGATTTGAGAAATACAGCCTCTCTGGGGCAGGCCAGGGCTGGGGCTGAAAAACCAAACCATAGAACCCCAGCTTACCTCAGACCTGTACAAAGCCAGGTTAGCCTGGGCTACTGCTAGCCCAGGTTGTGGTACATGACTCTGTATCTTCCTGTCTTCTGTTCTCTCTTTTTTTTCCTTCTCTTTCTTTCTTTTGCTCTCCTTCTCTCTCCCTGCTTCCCTCAAGCCCTCCCTCCAACTCCGTCCTCCTTGGTCTCCCTTCTCTTCCTTCCTCTCTTTCTTCCTTCCTTGTATTTATTTTGCTCAGGCTTCTCAGACATTGTCAAACCAAAGACCTCCCCCAGTCCCCACAGGAAACAGCAGCCAAGGTCCACGAACTTCCGGCACTGACCTAGACGGCGAGGCTGGGCCACTCCTAGAGCTTAGGACCCAGAAGTCAGTGTAGGCCTCAGCTCTGACCTCCTCATCTTCCTGACCAGACACACACACACACACACACACACACACACACACACACACACACACACACCACACACAAACCAAAGCAGTGGTTCTCAACTTCTGGATCAAGACCCTTTTGGGGATCCAAACGATTCTTTCACGGGGTCACCTGAGACCATCGGAAAACCGATACTTACATTATTATCATTCGTAACATAAGCAAAATTGCAGTTATGAAGCAGCAATAAAAATAATTTTATGATTGGGGGTCACCACGATATAAAGAACTATATTAAAGGGTTGCAGCATTAGGAAGGTTTTAAATTGAGAATCATTTTTAAAGACTCAAGCAGAGCCGCTCCTCACCCAAGGTAGCTTCATCCTGTTTGCATAGTTGGACGGGACTCCAAGGCCACTCTGAAGGGGCAAGGTGTTTGCGTGGGAATACACATCTGCATTCCCAACAGTGGCCCCCTTTACCCCAGGAGCTGAGGAGCCAAGGAGGAGGAGGAGAAAGAGGAGGAGGAGGAGCCTTCCTAGTCCTCTCCAGTGTTCACCTGACACCTCAGGGTGCCAGGGGAGTGAATCTAGAAACAGAGGCACGTGGAAAGAGGCCCCCTGGAAAGGCTCACAAGCATGCGCCTATTCCAGGAAAGAAGTACAAACCTGCTCTCGTTGCCACGGCAACCCAACTCAGCTCCAGCAAGGGCTTTAATTGGAAGTTGCTTATTTGGCTGAAGCCCCAGGAATAATCAACGGGAGATTAGTAACATTAAAAACCAGCAGGAGCCAGGAAACATCTCGGAGAGGACGGTGCCGAATAGGACAGTCCCCCTGGAAACCATGGGTGATAACAACAGTCCTTAAGCTTACCCAGCCGCCCGAGCCTCATCAGGCCTGCGCAAAACGAAGCGTCCGCACCTGTGATTTCATGGCATCCTTTAGGTCATTTTCTCATCTTACACACAGGAAGTTCTGAGAGGTTAAGAAGGTGGCCTGAAGCCACGCAGGATTTGGAGGCAACTTGAGATGATCCCACAAACCATTTCACTCACAAGCACTGAGCCCGTCTCCTTTCCTGAAAGGCGCCAGCCAGGAGATGCAAAGAGTTTACAGCTTTCCCCAGGTGGCTGACACCCCAGGGATCCCAAACGCCGAAGCCTACAGCTCAGCTGGCCAGGATCGGGTCTTGGAGATACCAGCCAAACCGGGCTTATCAGGCACCTCAGCCTATGTAAGTTCTTGCTTTCTCTCTCTCTGGACGCCAGCTTCCACTCTCAAGCCTGCCGAGGGCCTGCTGCCCCCTGGTGGCAGTTTTGGAGCATTGCACGGATTGAACCCCAGACCCAAAACAGAAAAGATACCTAAGAGGACTTCCTAGGGAGTCCTTGAAGGGACCTGGGATGCCAGGCTGGAGAGCAGTGTGGCCAGCACCCAGCAATTTCACAAGTGGGTGGGGGAAGAGTGGGACACTGGAGGGCCTGTCCTGACTCCTGACTCCTCTCTTTACTGAGGTACCAGACATCAGGGAAGGCCACTTGACAACCAGGGCCTCAGCTGCACACCAGAACTCCACCATCATCACAAAGGATTGGCAAGGCCTGTGCTCCTTCTGAGAGAACGTAAGAGAGGAGCTGCTGGCAAGCAGTGCTGACTTGGGCCAGGGCTCCCACAGGCTCTTTTCCCAAGGAAGATTTGGTGTTCTGTGCAAAATTCCTGGATCCTGGTCTCTGGGCCCTGGGTGTCATTCCCAGAGCTGGTACTGGTGGAATTCCGTTGCTGCTCCCAGAGAAGCCATATACCACGAAGTGTCTAGGATTCAGGTTACTGTGAACACAGTACCAAGTCGGTCACAGGAGTGCCTCCCAGCCAGTGAGGAAGGGAGTTGCCTCAACATTGGGTGGGCCTCCGGAAGGGTATTTTTAACTGTGTGTTTATTCTCCGAGAAATCTAAATTACATTTTTAAGGCAACTGGCATTTGCTCAGTTGTCAACTTATTAAATTCCCCCCATCTTGAGCTAAGCGAATTTGCAAGTCGCTGTGACTCCAAATAAGAAGACCTGCAGATTAAATAGTGGGCCCAACAGCACACAGCCTGGTCAACAATCAAGAGCCAATATCAGCAGCCAGAGCAGAGAGCCTCCAGGGAAGGGAGGAAGGGTTGGCCATGCCTGCCAAGTCCGCTGCCGGAGGCCACCTGCGTCCCCACACTGCAGCCTGGACCAAGCAGCTGAGGCCACCTAGGGCTGGATCACAATGCCGTCTAGCCTGCTCAGGATGCAAAGGGTCCTTGGAGGAGATCTCAGTGTGTGTGTGGCATGGGGTGGGGGTGGGGGAGAAAGGGAGGGGATTCTACAGGACAGTCCTCAGAACTAGCTGAGGTCTCTATGTTGCTGGAAGCCTCTGCCAATCAATCAGTTCCAGGAAGCAGACGGCAGAGAACAGGCACACCACAGTGTTGCTTTCTGATACCCATGAGTCTCTGGTGGCCTTCTCTCAAAACTGACCACAGGATCCTGGAGAGGTAGACAACGCCCATAGGATGCTGGAGGAATGTAAGAGGCCATAGGTCTTGGAGAGAGTCAGGAGCCTGGGCCAGAGCACACCTCCCACTGCAGAGAGTTCCCCAGCAAAGGCAAACTGCAGCTTCCTCCCCCAGAGTCTTCCAGGGCCCCAAGGCTCAGGCTGGACCAAAAGCAGACAAGTTTTACACAGTGGGACATTTCCAGAAGGATCAGAAAGCCCTAATTTAAAAAAAAAAAACAGTACCCCATCTTTCCTATGGTGGCCTCACCCCTCCTCAAGCAACTGGTTTGAGCCACACAGGCTTGGAACATGACAGACACCAAGAGTCCTGACCAATCAGGCCCAAGAGTATGGGCTCCCCGCGGGCATGGCTGGTAACACTGCAACTCAGCTCAGGGTGCTGGGTACCGAATCAGGGCCTGCCTATGCCAAATGTGTGCTGGAGGATCAGAATGGAGCACAGGCTGGATTGCTGTCCTCCTGGAGCCAGTGCTCCATGGAGACATTCAGAGGACAGGTCGACACATGGGCTACCCAGTCCTCAGATGATCATCATCAGTGGATACAAGACACGAACAGAGGGACAGGGACAAAGCCACAGAACGACAGAGTAAGAAAAAAATCAGAGGGGCTTCATGGATTAAGAAAAAGAAGAAAGGAGAGTGAGACAGAAGCAGAGTGATGGAGACAGAGACAAGAAGGAAAAGGACAGCAATTAGGCAGTGGGCCTGGGGAGGCAGACACACAAGACTCCCACAACCCAGTGGAACAGCGCCAGCATCCACTCTGCCTTCTACCCCAGACCAGTTGCTGAGATCTGCTCAAGCCTCATCCTCGAAGCTAACCCTTAGCTTTCTGGGGTATGGCTGCACCCCAAGACCGAGTTAAAACTTCTCCAGTCCCGGTGTGGCAGCTTGCTGTACTCTAGAACCTTCTTCCAACCCCACTTACCTCTGCAGAGCCCGCCTTGGCCAGGAAGGCTCAGCTGAGGCCTGAGGAGAGAGGCATGAGACACGGATGGGCAAGAGAGGCCGAGGTTCCAGCTGCATGGGCTGCTGTAGGCTGCAGAACGACACCGAGTAGAGAGAGGTGAAAAGGCTTGGAGCACAGCCCCTCAAGAGGTCACAGAAGTGTTTATCGGGAATCATTCTGAATAAAGGCTGGCATCTGTGATTGAGAGAGAAGGCTTGCTCTCAGAGCTGATAGAGCGGGAATATTTGTAAATGTATGCAGGCTCCACTCCCTTTAAGCTACTTAAAAAGCCATGGGTAGAAGGAGCAGTTAATTAGAAATGATTGTTTGCTCCTCTCCATTCCAGGGACAAGAGCTCCCTCCTTTGTCACTTGATGGCCACTTGCACAGACGCTCCTAGTGTCGCCTGGCCGCCTGAGCTGGTGGCACCAGACCCAGCGCTGACTGGCGTGAGACTCCTCCAGAGCCCCTGTGTCTTCCCTGAGGCAGGGGAATAGAGTTCGATACAAATACGACAAGGCCCTTGACTCCCTTACGGCATGTAGGAGACCAGTGCTCAGTGCCATCAAAGAGCCCGAGAGATGGCAAATATCCTCAGAATTCTAAATGCAGGGGCATTGTGGCCCAGGCCACAGGGAGCAGGCATGAAGGGGCATTGCAGCCCGGGTCACAGGGGGCAGGCATGAAGGGGCATTGCAGCCCGGGTCACAGGGATCAGGCATGAAGGGGCATTGCAGCCCGGCTCACAGGGGGCAGGCATGAAGGGGCATTGCAGCCCGGGTCACAGGGAGCAACACAAACATCTGGAGCTGCAGGCTGGGACCAACGTGGTTCAGAGAATAAGCGAGGGGCATGGGAGGATTTCGTGGAAGCCGCTACTGCACATTACCCCTGGGGTGCTGCTGATATGGCCTCGGCCCAGGGCAAGCAGGAGGTGTGTCTACAGCTAGGGGGATGGCTCAGCTGGTAAAGTGCTCACCTTGCACCCAGTGCTTGCCTAGGCTTCACCCCCAGAACCCACATAGAAGAAACCAGGGGTCTAGAGAGATGGTTCAGCCATTCAGAGCACTTGCTCCCTCTGAAGAACCTGAGTGTGAGTCCCAGCACCCACCTTAGGCAGCTCACGACCACCTGTAACTCCCGCTCCAGGGGATTTGACACTCTCTTCGGTCTTCACAGACACTCTCACACGTGGCACACACTACACGTTCTGTTTTGCTTTGCTTTTTAACCTTTTAGAAAACCAGGCATGGTTACATATACTAGTAGTCCCGTTACTGGGGAGGCAGAGATAGACACACCCCCAGGACTTGCTGGCTTGTCATTTTAGCTTACTTAGTGAGATCCAGACTCAGTGAAAGGCCCTGCCTCAAAAAACAAGGTAGATTCTGACGAATGACACCCAAGGATGACCTCTGACCTCCACGAGCACACATACATATGCGCATACATGCGCACATGCATACTCATAAAGAAAGGTGTGTCCAAAGCCAGAGCCCTCCCTGTCCTAAGTCGTCTGAGTCTAAGCTGGCGCTGCACAGGGATAGAACCCTGCTCACACTGGAGCGACACTGGTCTGTCCCGCTCAGAACTCAAATTCCTCATCAATCACGGGGGTAGTCTCCACTTGGGGACCTACAAGATATACC
The DNA here is from genome assembly GCA_004026605.1 of Ondatra zibethicus. Lineage (NCBI taxonomy): Eukaryota > Metazoa > Chordata > Mammalia > Rodentia > Cricetidae > Ondatra > Ondatra zibethicus. Next base: position 47,595 of record PVIU01011523.1, read on the forward strand.
CAGTGGTGGAACCAGGAGGAGGAGGAGCAGGGCAAGCTGGAGGAAAAAATGCAGATTTCAAAGTTCCCCTTAAGATTCAGCATACCTGGATCAGTCATCTGCCCTGGGCCCTATGCCCATGCTGCAGTCGTCGGTACAAAGCTGAAGAAATTCTAATCACGCTAATGTCACCGAAGTCCTCCTGTAATCTGAGCCCTGATCTTTCTCCAAACCCACTGCAGCTGGCTCCAGGGACCCTGTCTCCGTCCCAAAGTTCCAGTTGTGTCTGGAAGGCTTTCTGATCAGACAATGAGGATAGGAACCCATAGTGATCATCTGGATAGACATTCTCTTGTCCCAATCCCATGTCTCAGAGGATGATCTGAGGCCTGTGGGAGGGCGCAGAAGGGAAGCCTGTTAGAAGTTCTACTATGAACCAACGCTCAGGGCTGAATCCTTGTGGGTGAGTCAGCTACTAGCAATCAGCCCACTCGCCTGAGGTCCTGGGGGTCTCAGCGATGTCTAAAAGCAGTATATAGTCACAGGTACCCTCCTTGCCAGATAATGAGGCATAGAAGTACCAAGTAACTTTAGATTTCTCTGCTTCTCAAACTGCCTCTAGAGTGGCAGGCACTGTACAATTACTCCTGCAGGGCCCCACAGCCACCCCTCAAATAGAGGCTTAAGCTGTAAGGTGGGTCACTGGAACAAAAGATGGCCCCCTTATGGGGACTCTACCTGGTGACCTTGCTAGCATCTCCCTCCAGGGATGCTTCATCTCATCACACCAGCTTTCCCAGAAAGAGGAGCACATGAAAAAGGGGTCTAAAGTATGCTAAGGCCCTGTCTTAGCTTTATTTCCTATGGCCGAGAGAAGCAACTTGCTGGACAAGGGGTTTATTTTGCTCACATCCCTCTGCTAGATTGCAGCCCTCTGCTGCAAAGAAGTCAAAGCAGAGGGACCAGAAGTAGCCAGTTGTAGGCAGAAACCCAAATAATAACACAGAAACTATATTAATTAAAACACTGCTTGACCTATTAGCTTAGGCTTCTTATTAACTAACTCTTATGTCTTAAATTAGCCCATTGCTATTATTCTGTGTATTGCCACAAAGCTGTGGCCTACCTGGTAAAGTTCCGGTGTCTGTCTCCTTCGGCAGCTACATGGTATCTCTCCGACTCCACCTCCTTTTCTCCTCTATCTTCTGCTTAGATTTCCCGCCTTGCTCTATTCTGCCCTGTCATAGGCCCAAGCAACTTCTTTATTCATTAACCAATAAAAGCAACACATATACAGAAGAACTTCCCACACCAGCTAGTCACAACCAAAGTCAGAGAGCAATGAACAAATGCATGCCTATAGTTGGTTTTTGGTTTTGTTTTTTTTTTTCCTTTTTGTCTTTGCAGGACCCACTACCCAGCTCCCAAATAAATACATGGGGACTTACTCTTACTTATGAATGCCTGGGCTTAGCTTGCCTTGTCTCTAGCCAGCTTTTCTAATTTAAATTAACCTGTTTCTTTTCTTCTACATTTTACCTCTGGACTTTTTACCTCTCTTTATTCTATATATCTTACTTTCCTTCTTACTCTGTGACTGGCTGCATGGCTGGCGCCTGGGGTCCTCTTCTCTTTTTCTCACTCCTCCCGCTTCCCATTCCTCTTCCCTAGATTTCTGCTCCTATTTCTTCTCTCTGCCCGCCAGCCCCGCCTGTCCCTCTCTCCTGCCTAGCTATTGGCCATTCAGCTCTTTATTAGACCAATTGGGTGTTTTAGACAGGCCAAGTAACACCACTTTACAGAGTTAAACAAATGCAACATAAAAGAACGCAACACACCTTCGCATCATTAAACAAATATTCCACCGCATAAACAAAACATAACACATCTTAAACTAATCATCCACAACACATGCCAGTACTCAGTTCCCTTCATCCACTCTTACACAGTCCAAGATCCCCTGCCCAGGAGTGGCGCTACCCACAGCGGGCAGGTCTTCCCACTTCAGTTACTGTATTCAAGATAATTGCCAGCTTCCGTCATTGAGACTCCCTTCCTGGAGACTTATGTTAACCACCATGGGCCCCTTGTCCTGCTGCTGAGACTGTTGCGTTTCTCACTGCTTTTCTGCAGATGCGGGGTGAAGCTTCCAGAGAAACTCCAAGTGAAAGGTATCTAGTACCAGATCAGTCTCAGGGTCCCTGCCCAAGATGACGGCCACAAGCCCAATGTGCATTTAAAGCTGTTGGACTTTCACCGTCACATTAACAAAAAAGGGGCTGGGGGCAGGAACCCTGCCATTCACAGCAGGCTGGTGGCACTGGGGGGCATGCACGAGGTGGAGGTGGCATAAGCCTGGCTTGGGATGTGTCCTGGAATGTGTTTGTAGGATGTGACCTACAAAGTGGGTCCTCGAGGGAGGAGCAGGATGACAGATTCTAGAGGCCAGGGGAAGATACAGAAGGGAGACCAAGTGGAGGTGGGCGGAGCCAGGGACTTGAGTTCACAGCAATTTATTATTTATTATGCAAGGAGGGAGAAACATGGAGGTCTCCAACACAAGACGTGATGGGTGTTGGCGAAGACCGTGGTGCAGACCCTGACCCAATCAGTGCAGACTGCAGATTCATGCCCGACCTCACCTCATCCCACAGGATGCGCCATTAGTTGGCTAACATTCAAAACTCTTCACAAAACATTTCAAATGCCAGCTAATTTCTGCATCCAACTTGTCCTGTGTCTGTATTTTTAGCACTGAAAGAATTCCATACTCTGAAATCCTGGAGGAAAGCAAACATGATAGGAGGTGTTTGTTACTTCATTCTGTGGAGTAAGACCCTCCTCCCTCTGCCACCCATCTCCTGCTTGCACTTAGAGTATGCCCAGGAGGGAAGCAGACTCTAATGTCTGAGTCCACCTCCCTGGGAACTGATCTCAGCTCTGCCGCTTTCTTAGCTGTGCAACTTGACAGAAATGAAGTCACCTCTCTGTGCCTCCATTTGCTCTCCTGTAAAATCAGAGCATCAGTTATGCCTGCCTCCGCAAGAGCTGAAAACGCCGATTAATGCAGTAGAGTGCTTAGGATACTGTGTCTAATAAGGACTCTGGGTTGCACTGGGAGAGGGTGCAGGGGCCAGGCTGGGAGGGGGTGCAGGGGCCAAGCTGGGAGGTGGTACAGGGGCCGGGCTGGGAGAGGTACAGGGACCAGGCTTGTGGGGAGGTACATGGGCCACACTGGGAGGGGATGCAGGTTTAACCTATGGCCTCCCCACACATGCACATACATGTGCATACACATGTATATGTGTATACACACATGCACCAGCACATACACATATGAACATATATACACATACACAGAAGAACTCAACAGCTGATTGGGGGACAGTCATGGTGTCATACCCATTAGTAAGGATGGTTAGGAGAGTTTCGGGATAGGGGACGGTGGTCTTTTCTACGGGTTTTAAGCAATCCACTGGAGCCTCAAGGCAGGAGCATGTCCCAGACTATGCTGAGCCACCCCAGGAAAGCAGGCAGGGGAGAGGCTGAGATGCACACACCGGTTCCCCTGTGGCCCCAGAGCCCTCCCTGCCACTTCCCAGGTGGCACGTCTCAGGCTGAGATTTCAAGTCGGAAAAGGAGCTTTTAGCCGAGTGCCTGGAAACGGAGCATGTGATCCTCAGGCTGCGTGCCAAGCCCGCTCCCTCAAAGCGCTCTCCCAGCTCAGTTGGAGAACATTACTAGGTGCTCCTGAGCTTGCAGCCTCATCAAGGGTGAAGCTGGCTCTGAGCTCCAGAGTGGGAGACAGAGAGGGAGGCAGTCCCTCCTCCTCTGTTCAAGAGAGCCTGCTGGAGGTGGTATCCTGGGGGAATGGGGTGATATCAGACCCACCAGCGGCCTCAGCAAACCTTACCCTGGCCACAGGAGTGTGAGGCTATCCATCCCTCACCCCACTCCAAATCCTGCCCCAGGACTGGCAGGCGTAAAGCCTGAGTCTTGAGTGGGTGGGAAAGACTCACAGCTGGGCCAGGCCATAAATGCAGCTGCAGGAGAACCACTGGGAGCCAAGAGCCATCCACTCGTGGGTTCTCTGTGCGAGAGGAGTCGAGAGGCATCCCCCATTGACCTCCTGGCCAGTGAGTCCAGGCTGAGTGCCTACGATAACACAGATTCCAATTCCATGGTTCAGGAGATGACATGGTCTCACCCGGCGACAAACAAGATGTAAGCAAACCTCTGACCCTGGGGATTCTAGAGGGAATCTGTTCTCCTGCATTTTCATCTTCTCCCTGACACAGGGCCCTGCCCTGGGTTTTTAAAGCAGGCAACCCAGAATCTCTCTAGCCCTATCTGTGTTCAGTGCAGCTTTTGCTGGCTCTCTGCCACCCTTTTCCACTTATAAAACCCCTGGGAGTTAGGCTGGGTCTGCCCAGGTAACCCGGAATGTCTCCCCACATCTAGCTTGGCCCATCAGCAACTCCAGTTTTTTCTGGGATCCCCGGTTCCCTCCTGCATGCAGTTCAGTGACCATCGCAGGCTGTGTAACTTACAAATAACAGAAATCTACTCTCTCTAGGTCTCCAGGACAGAAGTACAAAATCGAGACATGGGGGCTTGATATCCATCGAGGACAACAGCAAGAAGTGACAGAGGAAGAACGCCCATGTGCTGGTTAGTTTTGTCCCCTTGACATTCATTAGAATCATCTAGAAGAGGTAACCTCAGTTAAGGACTCCCCTCCAACAGACTGTTCTGTAGGCAAAGCTGTGGAGCATTTTTTTTGATTAATGATTGATGTAGGAGGGGCAAACCCACCATGGGTGGTACCACTCCTGGGAAGGTAGACCTGGGTGTGCGAGCTGTGGAGAACCAGTCAGTGAGAGCGTCCCTACAGCTGGGTGGTGGTGGCACACGCCTTTAATCCCAGCACTCGGGAGGCAGAGACAGACAGATCTCTGTGAGTTCAAGGCCAGCCGGTCTACAGAGTGAGTTCCAGGGCAGGCTCTGAAGCTACAGAGAAACCCTGTCTTGAGAAACAAAAGAGGAAGGAAGGAAGGAAGGAAGGAAGGAAGGAAGGAAGGAAGGAAGGAAGGAAGGAAGGAAGGAAGGAAGGAAAAGAGTGTCCCTCCATGGTTCCTGATTCTGCTGTTGCTTGAGTTCCTGTCCTGACTTCCCTCAGTGATAGACTGTGACATGGAAGTGTAAGCCAAATAAGGCCCTCTCTGCCCCGAGTTGCTTTCAGCCATGTTATTTATCAGAGCAACAGAAAGCTGACACCCTGTTCATGGTACTGGAGGCAGAGCTCAGAGTCTCACACATAGGAGTCAAACTCCCTGACGTGGGCCGACATCCACAGCCCTCTTTTCATTAGAAGACAGGGCCTTGCTAGGCTCACCAGGCTAGCCTTACAGTCAGTCTGTAGACCAGGCTAGCCTTGAACTCACTCTAACCCAGGCAGGCCTTGAACTTGAAATCCTCCTGCCTTAGCCTATAGAACAGCTAAGTATCTAACTAAGGCCCCTAACCTCATCCTCAGTGGCAGACCCTCTATGCCTAAGCGCCCCCTAAACATTACCTCTAGGTGCCAGGTGGCGGACTCCAAGTCAGAGAAGCACATTCGAACCCTAGCACCATTTGGCAGGATGTAGTCACCACTGCACAAATGAAGATGTGGGCATGCTAGGGCCACGCTCTACCATCCAACGTGATCACTGCACGGGTGTGGACGACAAGCCACACTCCGGCGCTCACTCCTCCTGGGAGCTACGCCATGGACTTAGTCCTGCCATCTGACTCGGCATGGCAGGGGAGTCAGCACCCTTCCATCTCAGACACAGGAGGCTCTCAAGGTCACCTGTGCTCCAGCCTTGGTCCGGGAGCTGAGGCGTGTAACTGACAGTGATGCTAAGCCACAAGAATGGAGGACACACCTAAGAATTTAGAGGTTGCAGAGCCGAGGCTGGGACCTAAGGTCGCACCAGCCCCAGGTAGGACCAATCTGGTCCTGTCTCGGAGACTTGGGAGGATGCAGCCTGGTGACAGACAAGAGTTCAGCCCACTGTGGAGGACCAGGCAAAGCTACACAACCCCAAAAGGCAGACTCCAGCTCTGTGGCTGGAGGAGGAGGAGAAGAAAGCCTTGTGGGAAGTTGGCTATGAACGCCACACTCCGGCACATCTCCCACGCTCCCCGGGAATCCGCAGCGGCGAGAACATTGCACTTCAGGTGGCAACTCGGAGGCGGCTCAGCCAAACGCTTGCCACAGCTCCAGCCAACTGTTAAAATAACTTTGAGCTTGTTATTATCAAGTAATAGATGTTTATTGTAGAAACGTTAGAAAATGCAGACAAGCCAAAAGAAGGGAAGAAAAATTACCCAAAATCCCCTCGCTGCGAAAGGACCAGTTGACATGTTTCCGTGTCTCCTCTCAGTGATTTTTCCCAAGCTTTGGTTCTTACGTTTTTCTATAACGAGTGCTCTAAAAATGGGCTTGCACCGTCCTCCCATTTGGAAAGATGCCTCTTCTCCCTAATGCCTCACGAATGTGTAGAAGAATGGTCCTCCCTTTGCCTCCCTCCCGCCACCCCAGCATTTCACAGGAAAGGTCAGCTGATGGGCTGCAGTCAGGACTCTCCTGCAGTCAGAGCTGAAGATCCTATATGTATGTGCACAGGTGTGTGCGTGTACATGCGATGTCTGTGTACACACATAAGCACACCTACAGGCACACATATACATACGCATATACGTGTACAGGTATGGATGCATGCAAATACAGAAGCAGGCATGCCGGAAGCATCTCTCCCTGCGGGCTCAGCCTCCTGCTCGGAGCTGCCCCTTGGCCATGCCTGACTCTTTTGCTTGCTCTCCTACCCTACCCTCTCATCCTTGGCTTGGGCAATCAGGAAATAGGCTATTCTGATCTTGGGTAAGCAAAGGCATGCTTCTGTGGCCTTGATCTCAAGCCCTACCTTCTGGAGGCCATGATGGACCCAAACACAGATCCAGCAAGGAGACTGCACATTGCCCAGGATTTCTTCTCCAGGTACCACTGTGGGATCCTGGATTCCCTGGCTGATGCCACCTGTAAGTCCTCATCCATTGAGTCTCACAGGGACATCCTTCCTGGAGTCCTTTTCCACACTGTGTGGAAAGCTACACAATTTCCCTGCTCAAAGCCAGCACGCAGCTCTCGGTTGTTCCATTGAATACACTATAGTTGACAACGCACACAACTTGTTCTTCCTTGAAGGCAAAAACCACAGGACTGAAGCACAGCGAAAGCCAGGCCAAAGCCCATGAGGGTCAAGAGTATCTGGAACAAAGACAGAGACTGTGAACAGCGGCCAAGGCAGTGCAGGCTCCATGGCCTGGCAAGGAGCTTGCTTCTAAATCTTCTGTAAATGGGGAGCCATTAGGCATTTCTAGAATGATGGCTTATGCCCACAGGGCATAGAGAGGACCTGGAGGTACCTCCTCCCAGCCAGGTTCAACCCTGAAGTCACCCTTGGCCCCCTTCATTGAAACCACGTGCCTATTCAGTGTGGGCTGCCTGAAGCAGGCCCATAAATGGCTCTTTTGCTCTTCTCATAGGGGAGTGCAGGCTTCTCTGTGTCAGGGCCATGGCTCTGTGTCCACCTATTCCCAGCACAGCACAGGTATGGGACCTTCTGGTACAGACACTGGCCAGGAAATCCTTGAATCCATCTTGGTGCCAAGACCCAAACCCTGCCCTTCTCCCTGCCTCTTGATCTCTACTGCACCTCTCCAAGCCCTGTCAGGACCTCAGCCGTCTCCGTGGGCTCTTGGTATGAGGGGAGACTTGCCTCCATTTATAAGGTGGACAGCATTTGCAGAACACACTCAGTGTCATCAGCTAAGTCTCCATCAGACTGGCATATAGGCAAGCCTGGGGAGCATTTTCCTGATTAATGATGGCTGTGGGAGGTCCCAGCTCACCCCAGGGCTGGTGGTTCATGTGTATAAGAAAGCAGGCTGAGCAAACCATGGGGAGCAAGCCAGTAAGCAGCATCCCTCCGTGGCCTCTGCTTCCAGTTCCTGCCTTGAGTTCCGACCTTGACTTCCATCAGTGAGGGAGTGTGGCCTGGAAGTATAAGGATGGAATAAACCCTTCCCTCCCCACATTGGACTTGGCCATGGTGTTTCTCACAGCAGTAGAAACCTGAAGACAAACATGCCACTCAAGGTTGTTGTGACTCCTTGGTGCACTGGCCTTTACCAACCATTTAGTGACCCTTCCTGCCTCTGGGATTTCTTTGGCTATGCGATCAACTCTATCTGATATTAATAAATCTTGTTTTACTTTCTTGCCATTTACACTTTTTCCTTCCATCAACTTTCAATCAATTGAAAACTATGTTTGAAGAGAATTTTCTGGAGACTGCATATGGCTTGTAGCTGGGTCGTGTTTTCAATCCATTCTGCCAGTTCCTATATCTTAACTGGTGCATTTAAACCTGTTCACGTAATTATTGATACACCAAGGATAAAGCCCTGCTGTTTGTTTTAATTTCTGTTGTTTCTTTCTCTCTTCCCCTGGATTACTTGAAAGTATTTTTTTAATTCTTATAGCTTATTTGTAATGACAGCAATGGTGGTGGTGTGGTGTGGTGTGTGTGTGTGTGTGTGTGTGTGTGTGTGTGTATGTGATAGAGAGGGGTGTGGAGGGAGAAACAGAGACAAGAGACACACAGAGAGATTTTTTTGTTTTATCTTATGTTATTTTTGAGACACAGTTTTACTATGTAACCCAGGTAGACTTTGAGCACATGGTCCTCCTGCCTCAGCATCCTGAGTTCTAGGACGAGAGATGTACACCACACACACATGCACGCATGTGAAAGACGGTATTCAGGTCCCACCATTTGCCAGGCTCGTCAGGTGTGTTAACCTGGCCCTTCTTTGCGCTCCTTGCTCCCTGTTTGTAATTTAATTATCTTAACATTGACATACATTTAGTTATATTCTGACAGTGTTGAACCATCATGCGTAATCTAGAAACCCCAAAAGGAGAAGGCTGGGGTGGTGAGGAGAGAGATGGGAAGGAAGAGGAGGAGGCAGCGGCAGACGAGGAGCTGGAGGAAGAGGTGGCTGAGATCACAGTATCTCAGCTCACTGTGTTCTTTTCCCATCTTGATGTTCCAAGAAGCCACAGAGGTTTCCCGTCAGCCACGTCTTCATCAGTTGTGGATTTTCGCTTGGGTTCTCTTTCATCTTCCATAAAGAACGGGATTTTATTTTCACATGTTTCTGGCGCGTGCGTGACTTCTCGGGGAGCGCTTTCATCACTGCTATCTAAAGTCTCTATCATCCAATCCTGACTTCTTTGTCCTCTCAGGTGGTATTAATTGGTTGTAATTGCTTCCACTCAGTTTGAGATGTGTCCCTGCTTCTTGGTATAATGTGTTACTTATTTATTTGTTTGTTTATTTATTTATTTTACTGAAACTAGGACACTGTCATATTTTGCAGGGACTCTGAACACTCCTTACATCTTCCAGGGGCTTCCACCCTGCTCCACTGGGGGGAAGGAGTGGGGCTCTGCCCCATTACTGAGAGAGGATGCCACACCACACTGACACCTTCAGAGGACTCCTCCTTCCTGGATGGAAGTTTCAGGCCCTGCAGTGTCCTCCGCTGACTGGCAGTACAGCCAGGCTGGCTTCATTACGGCTTGGCAACAGCAGAATCCCAGACTCAGGGTTAGACCCCCTCCATTGTACCCCGGGGAGGAGAGAAGGAAGACCTTGATGCTCCCATGTGGGGATGGAGGGCAGTGTTTCCTATGTGATCTTTTGGGTGAGCACACAGGATGCCTGGTATAGAGGAACAACAGAGAGGCCTCTGGCTCCCCTGCCTCGATCTCCCTCTGCTTGACAAGTTCAGAGACAACCTCTCATACTGTGATTGTCGTCAGAACGCCAACTTAAAAGGCCCATGAAGAGCTATCCCGATTTATGCATCATCACATGGATCCCGGGTGCCTTGTAAGATGCCCCTACCATCCAGGTGGCACTCAGCAATAGTAGGCAGATGTCAGCTGTTTGGCTTTTGTGACCTCTATGAAACCTGAGCCTCCTAATCTCCTACAGGCTGTCCCAGCGTCCTCCTACCCGTTCATGGTGCTGCAAAGGTTGCTGAGGTTGTTGGTGCTCGGGACCACACGTGTTTTCTATGCCACCTCATTGAAGAAGCCACTTGTGAATCAGCAGAACCCATGTCTCTGATTGGTGAATCAGCAGAACCCATGTCTCTGATTGGTGAATCAGCAGAACCCATGTCTCTGATTGGTGAATCTTTCCCTGTCATCTGTGCCGGGAAAACAAGGGCACGGGTGTGTCACACACACAACTTAGCTGGCACGGTCCCACCTCTTGACTCCAACAAGACTGAGTAGAGTCAGAATAGTGACTGGGCCAGAGGGGTTGCTCAGTGCTGAGCTAGCCTGCACCACTTCCCAATTCTTTACCTCCAAATCATGGCTTCCCTGTGGGTCCTTCTGGGAGGATCAGGCCTCAGCACTGCACAAAGACAGACTTTAGTCAACTCATGTCCACCGAGCCGGAAAATGAATGGGTTCAGGTGGGGGTAAACTCCAGGTTCAGAGGCCCCCGATCCCACCATGTCTCCCACCCTTTCACCACAGTGCAAAAGTAGGTGAGAAACAGGCCCTACCCAGTAGGAAGGCTAGTGGGTGGCCATTGCTCTATCCCTATACCCATGCCACCAAACCTCCTTCTGCCCTGGTAAAACCTGACCTTGATGTCTAGAAACTGCAGTGTAGTTCTCCTTGGCTTTGCTTCACCTGTCTGTCTGAAGGTGACACTGCTTTCCTAGATTCTTGCTCTTCAATGTAAGTGTGCACATAAGAAAGGAAGGAAAGAAGGAAGGAAGGGAGGAAGGGAGGGAGGAGGGGAGGGAGAGAAAAAGAAAGAAAGAGAGAAAAAGAGAGAAAGAAAAAAGAGAAAGAAGCAAGAAAGAAAGAGAAAAGATAAGGAAGGAAGGAAGGAAGGAAGGAAGGAAGGAAGGAAGGAAGAAGGAAGAAAGAAGGAAGAAAAAACAAAGAAGCAGCCATCATTTTAACGGCCTGAGAGCTTACTGAGTGCAGTAAGCTTTGTGGACCAACGCCAGGACACAGAGTGAGGGTAAGCAGGACACAAGAGGCTCCAAGCACAGGTACTCTGTCACCAGGTTAAGCTATCTGTCGTCCCTGTCAGCTAAGGGGCAGCAGCAGCTGTGGGGCAGACAGCGGCAGCTAGACTGGGTGCCCTGGTGTTATGCCCCACTCCCCCCCACACAAACCCGCATAGCCCTCAGTCCCAGGCAGATGTTAATCCATCTGTCCCATAGAGTTCCCTGCTCCTTGTCTTATGGACCTCATGACTAAACTGCATCTCTGTACACCTCAATACAGGTTCTAGAAGGTGTGTTCTATGCAGTTCTACACAGTCCTGTCCTTTACACACGCCCCTCATTGTAAAGCCCCCCATCTTCGTGTGGACAAAGTCAGTCCAGATTTCAGTGAGTAACGTCCCAGATTGGAAGGCCTTGACTCGGGTTGACATGTTAGACAGGACATCCTGTCTTCCCTGGCAGTGTTTCTTTAGCTGGCCACTGCGACACCCAGGGATAACTTGTCCCTGTGATGGGGGCTGTCCACACACAGCAGACACATCTGAGACATCCCTGGGATTCACCCACAGTCTCGACTTCGGCTACTAAATTATCTGGCCATGATGTTCCGATTCAGTTCCCCACATTGACAAAGAGGCTGCTCTACCAAGAATGGACATCATGGGAGCCGATGCAAAGGTTGAAATAACACATTTTGTGAAGGGCCTGGCCCACACTCTCTGCGCAGTGTGAATCTATCCTCATTATTGATTTTGTGGGAAAGGCCCATGTTTGCAATCACACTTCTGTCCAGAACCGTAGATAACAGAACTGGCGACGGACTAGGCGAGGACCGTACCAGCCTCTAAAGTAAGGACTGAGCTGACCTGGCAGCTGCATTCAGTCATCCTGCTCCCCTGACAGACGCCTGAGATGGGGTCCAACCAAATGTGACTTTGTTTTTCCAAGGGCAAATAAATGTACGAGAGGCTACGCTAGAAGGGCAGCCACAGTCACTGGAGGGGGTTTCAAAGGAGAAAGTTGGAAGCACCCTTCGGGAGATTTAAGGAGCTAGAAAGATATGGGAAGTGGGACAAATTCGTTATAAATCAAATATTAATCGTGGTGAAGGCAAGGTTTACTAAGGTGTGAATCCACAGCACCAGTAGGCTGGACAGCACCTGCCTCTTGCAGGCGCTCCCTGAGTTCTGGGGCTAAAACAGCTGGAGAACCAGACTTGAAGGGAGGGCTAATGAGGGTGTCCTTGGAAAGCAGAAGCCTCTGGCCAGCTGCAAGCAGGAGAGTTACCCTGCTAAGCCTGTCTTACCCCCAAAGTGCTGCAGACCCTGAATGTCAAGCTCACCCCATCCCCCAGAAATCCCTGTGCCAGGCTATGGCATAGGTGTCTCCCAGTCTCCAGCCAAGGGCTCTGCTGTCACTCATGTTCTGGGAGAAAACTAAGGCTCAGAAACAGTCAGCAGAAGAAGCAGGTGCCTCATCAGGGTCCTTTGGTTCTGATCCCCTGCCCCCAGGATCTGCACTATCCAAAACCTTCCTGTGTCTCTCCTTACCCCAGCCAGAGAGGAGTGGACGTCAGGACTGCACAGGACAGACTCACTGTGTCAGCTTCACCCTATCCCCTGCTTTCAGAGTTGCCTCCCGCCAGGCCATCCAGTCACCAGCCTAAGGGTTGTCCTGTGCAGTTCTGCCTAAGCCTCCTCTGCCCAACCCTGAATCCTACAGAAACCCCCACATCCTATGCCCATCCCCGCATCCTATGCCCATCCCTGCAACCTATGCACACCCTGCCTTCTCTCACAATCCGGCATCCTCTGCCTACCCCTGCATCCTCTTTTTAAGAAAGAAAGCCTTGCCCTGAATGTAGGCAGCTCCACTCAATGATCTGGGGTCCTGAACTGAGCCAAAGAAGACGAGCTGAGCACCAGCATCCATCTCTCTCTGCTTCCCAACTGCAGATGTGGTGGGCCTGGCTGCTTTGTGTTGCCATCATGCCTTCCCTGCTATGATGGACTGCACCCTCATGCTGTGAGCCAAAACACACCCCTCCTTCCTTACATTGCTTCCCGTTGGCGTTGGTCTCAGCAGTAGGAAAAGACACCAACCCACTCTGAGAATGGCACTAACAGCCCCCATGACTTTATGACACACACTAAGCCACGCCTCTTAAAGTCTCCACCCCTTGATGACATCACCTAGCTGTGAACAAAGCCTTCTGTCTTAGTTGGGGTTTCTACTTCTGTGATGAAACACCTTGGCCAAAAGCAAGTTGGAGAGGAAAGGGTTTATTCAGCTTACACTTCCGTATCACTGTTCATCGCTGAAGGAAGTCAGGACAGGAACTCAAACAGGGCAGGAACCTGGAAGCAGGAGCTGCTGCGGAGACCATGGAGAGGAGCTGCTTACTGGCTTGCTTCCCAGAGTTTGCTCGGTCTGCTTATCATAGAACCCAGGACCACCAGCTCAGGGATGGCACCACCCACCATGGGTTGGGCCCTTCCCATTGATCACTAATTAAGAAAACGCCCTAGAGTGGTATCTGATGCAGGCATTTTCTCACGGTCCTCCTTTCAGATAACTCAAGGTTGTGTCAAGTAGAACTCTCCGGCATTCGTTCATTGTATGACCTTGAGAAGACCGAGACCGAAACACAGCAGTTGCGAAGGTAGCTCCGCTGCTGTCTGTGGAGCTGGTTCTGTGTTCTGACTATCAACACTCACAAACCCACACTCACTGAAGTTCTCCAATGAGGAGCGTACCTTTTCCCACATCACACCTGGCTAGAACTCCTTCCCAAGCCCTCTGACACCTAGCCCCTCACTCTGGCTTGCTTCCTTCTCCGGGGCGATTCATGAAGCATCTCGTGGGCTGGGAGAGGCAGCTCTCAGCCAGGCAGGAGAAAGCAACTGGTATTCCGGCTGGTAGAGTACAGACCTGCCAGAGCTCTCCTTAAGAACAGAGAGAGTCTGAGTGGAAGGTACCAGGGTGTCTCCTCTGGATTCAGGAGCAGGCTCTTAGCTCTCGTGCATCCACTGGAAACTGAGTCATAATTCCACACCTCTTCCAAGAAAGAGTTCAAGATCTTCCCTTACCACAAGTTAAGTTAGTCCTGCCTAAAGACTCCTCCCACTGCCCATTCCTGCAAGGCACAGGGAATCTCACAGACCTTCCTGTTCACCTGGCGCCTCCATATCTTTTACTGGGGAACATCCAACACCCCCCCAAAACCGCCTCACCTCCCAAGACATGCAGGACAATCATCTCCAAACAAAAGCAAGGGAACCAAGGCTAAGGCCTCTTAGATTGAACAGGGAGAGTTACGGTCTCACTGATCATCAAACCACTGACCTAAGCTGCCCTAGGACTCGCCATCCCAGCCAGACTCCTCTGTGGCTGTCTCTGGTGTGCGTCAGGCTGACAGGACTATGGCAGGCTCTTCTGGGAAGGCTAGTGAGGAAGGGGCCGAGGCTGGGGAGCTGGGCAGCCTCTGTCTTTCATGTGAAATCCCTTTGCGGCACATCAGTCACAGGAAGTTCTCTGGCAGTGAGCAGGGACCTGATCAGTAGAGCTGCCTGGAAAGTCTGTCACCTGCCCACCTCTCCTCACCCGTCCTCAGCTCTGGAGGACGGGAGCTTTTAAAGAGAGCAGTACGCACCCTCAGGTTTCAAAAAGCATGCCTGGCCTCAGATCTGTGACTTTTTTAACAGGATTAATCCAGCTCAGAAGTGCCCTACCAGAGTTTTGTTCCTGGTAAGACAGGCTCTGATGGGAAGCTGCAAACTCAAGCTTGGCATATCCCAGGGGCCCGGAACATGGGCCTCCTTGCGGATGCTCTGCAGACAGGGACAATGGCCTGATGCTCTTCCCCACTGCAGAGACGCCGTGAACGGCTGGAGACCAGCTGGGACAGAGGCCACCCGGCCCTGTGAGAGAGCCATGGGCACTGAGAGCCTGGACTTGAGCAGAAAACTCAAACTGCCCAAGTCTCCTTGGCCACTCAGCATCTCCCAACCACCCCTTGATTCCCTACTTATTCTGGTTATCTCAGAAGACAGCAGCCACTAGAACTAAAGGAAAGCAGGCTGTGGCTCACCCTGGGGAATCATGGAGCCTCAGACCCACAGGAGATACCAGGTTCAGGCAGTCTAATTCAGAACCTGGGCCCTGCAGAAAGGGCAGCGCAGGGTGATCTGGGAGAACCCAGCGGAGACACCATACTGTCTGTGCTCAGATTGTAGCTGGGCCATTTTATATGAGATGGCAGTCAAGCACCTGAACTTCTTGTGGGCCTCAGTTTCTTTATCTGTAAAATGGGAGGAGGATGCTGATGACAGGGCTTACACCCGCTGGAGAGGCTGTTGTGGAGGAACTGGTAGGTAGGAGGAGGAAAACTCAGGACAGTGCCTTCCTCAGGATGTACATTAGATAACAGCACTTGCTGTGGGTGTTACAATTATTGCATGTCATAATGTTGACTTATATTATGACATTATGATCACAAATATGTAGCAATATTCTACCACATGACAGGCAAGAGCCATGGCTCCTGCCTACACATAGTCAGCTAACTTATACTAGGAGGTTGGATAGATGGGAGACATAGGTTCTCATGCCCTTCACCATGGGCAGAGTAGTGCACAGTAGCCTGTCATGTGTGTGATAAAGAATGTAAGTGAGGATCCGGGTGGCTCGATACATGAGAAACAGCAAGGGTTAGGAAATATCTCTGTTGGTAGAGGGCTTGCTTATCTGTGCAAAGCCCTGGTTTCATTCCCCAGTACCTACACAAACTGAATGTGAGTGCACACACCTGAAATCCCAGCACTGGGGAGGTGGAGGCAGGGGGATCAGAAGTTCAAGGTCATCATCACAAAGAAATGGGCACACAGTTTTCCCTGGTCTGGCCAGCGCACTGTATGTACTGTGCCCTGTGTTAAAATACTACCCTGTGCCCTATAAATATGTACAGTTAACACAAGGAAATTCAAAAATAAGTTCTTGCCAGGACTGCCAGCACAGGCATCATCCCAGCTACTTAAGAGGATGAGTGAGGTCACCAGGAATTCAAGGTCAGCTTGGGATGCAGAGCAGGTTCAAGCCCAGCTTGGGCAATTTATGAAACCCTGTCTCAAAATTGTAAAAAGTGGTGGGGGGGATAAGATACAGGTGAAGTGCTGGGCTAGCAGGTTCAATGCACTGGGTTCCATCCCTAGTACTGCAAAATGATGACAATGGTGATGGTAATGATGATGATAGTGATGGTGATGATGATG
>PVIU01011524.1:0-64352 GCA_004026605.1 Ondatra zibethicus
AAAAAAAAAAAAAAAAATAGAAATGCTGTAGGTCCCCAAGCAGTGGCAGCAGGCCAAGTGGTGACAGGCAGCAGGCCCTGAGAGCAGCCAGTCCCAGGCAGGGATGGCTGCAGGTCCCAGAGTGGTCTTTGGTCCAGGGCAGGGAGATGAGAAGAGAGAGGGGTAGAGAGAGAGAGGGAGGGAGAGAGAGAGAAGGGAGAGACAGAAGCTGCCTCTTCGAGAGGAAGATGGAAAAGAGAAAGAACTCAGGCTGGAAGCTGAAGATCAGCCTGTCTCAGTGGATGGGGGAGGGAGTGGACGTGGCTTGTCTCTTAAAGAGACAGAACAGATCATTACAGGGGGATGTTCCTGAAACCAGTGGCAGTCCTGAGGACCACTGTGCTGCCTTGCAGGTGGCTATGAGGATTAAATGGCCTAAGTCAGGTGCTAGAGAGTGTCCAGAATAGTCTCTGGTACAGAGTGAGTGCCCAAATGGGTGTGACTAAGGATCCATTTAGTTTTTAAATGTAGTTTGAATTCCTACTGAGTTGCAGTAACTGTTCTAAGAAGTAAGATATAGCAGTGAACAAGACAGACAGAAACTCCTGGCTTACTGGAGCAGCCTTCTAGCAGAGTGACAACGGGGTAAAAGTGGCAGTACTAATGTGGAGGGCAGAAGTGCAGGGAAACTGTGGGACTGTGCATGGCAGATAGGTACAGGATGGATGCAGAACTGGTACTTTAGCAGGAGTCTCCCTGACAACATATCTCAGTGAATGCCTGAAGGAAGTAGGGAGATATTTAGAGACTGTGTGCATCCCCCCCCGACACCAAGATCCAGAATCTTGAGTCAAGTCTTGATTTCTATTTTTTTCATTTATATGTTTTTCCTGCATGTATGTCTGTGCTACACTGGATGCATGGTGCTCAAAGGGGCTAGAAGGGGCCATTGGAGCCTGTCAAGGACTGGCCTCGACAAAAATACTTCTTACCAGGGTAGGGGCATGGGAATTGAAGAAATATAAGTAAAGAATATAAAGATGCATAAAAACGCCGGGCGGTGGTGGCGCACGCCTTTAATCCCAGCACTCGGGAGGCAGAGGCAGGTGGAGCTCTGTGAGTTTGAGGCCAGCCTGGGCTACAAGAGCTAGTTCCAGGACAGGCTCCAAAGCCACAGAGAAACCCTGTCTCAAAAAACAAAACAAAACAAAAAAAAAGACGCATAAAAAAATAACGGGACAGAAACCAAAGTATTGGGAGGGCATTCCAGTGACTGAAATCCTGAAATTCACCTGCGTTATTTTTCCACAGCTTTTATACCCAATGTAAACCTGGGTGGGAGTGGGTAGGGGATAACAAAAGACTTTATTAGCATCTTACAAAGGATAACTCACATAGTCAATGGCTTTATCACTCTGAGACATCAAATCATTAGCATTCTATTGTCTAGGTAGCAAAAGTGCTCTAGGTCACAAGTCACAGATTCTGAAGACCATCCTTCCCTAGGTGACCTCATAGTTAGAAAAGACGGAGCAGAAGTATGTTTGCATATCTTTGACCACCGATCAGGAGGACACAGACTTACTAGAATGAGCTATCTTAATTTCAAAAGAATCAAGCGATCGCCTCCTAAGTTGAGATCTGCAACTATTCTTGTCAATCTCCAGACTCTTGACAAGGTGGAACTGGGCCTGCATTTTTTACCTCCACAGGAGCCTCTGGAACTGCAGTTACAGATGGTCGTGAGCCATGGATGCTAGGAATCAAATCCTGTTCCTCTGAAAAAACTCCCTCTTTTTAGAGACAAGGTCTCACGATGCAGCCCTGGCTGTCCTGGAACTCTCAAACTCACAGAGATCCTCCTGCCTCTGCCTCCTGAGTGCTAGGACTAAGTGGACTTGGGAGAAACTCTGATCAGGGAGCTATCTCTCTAGTTCCAGCTTAGATGCTTTAGCTGAACTCTCTCCACTCTGCGTGTCCCTGCCAGCTCTGCCTAGCGGCTTCTGGCCGGTGTGCTCCAGAGGCCCCGAATCCAAGCTGTCTCCCCAGTGCCTGTTCCTTCCCTACCTCCTTCCAGAGAATCATTATTTGGTTTTCCGATAGTGGCTACAGTAACTGTGGCACGGAGTGTCGATTTCATTCAAGAAACTGTCAGACCCTTGCACCCAGTGTGACTTTAGGTGCGTGGAGCCAGCTCTGTCTGGGCAGGGTAGCTACAGCCCCAGGCACTGTTGGATGAGCGGATCAGAGGCATTGAGATGCCTCTAGCAAGCCAGGAAAGGATGCGGAACCAGGGCTGGTGTTGTACCTTTGCGATCTCAGTACTTGGGAGGTAGAGGCAGAAGTTCAAGGCCTGAGTAGGCTACATGAGACCCCTGTGGTGAGGTGGGGGAGAGATTGGCAGTGCAAGAATGACTATGGATCCTGAGAAGGAGTCAGCAGCTTGGGAACGAAACCTGAACTTGAGAGCCGGCAGATTCTCCTTTTTCTTCCTGAAACAGGGTCTCTCTGTGTATCCCGCACCCCCAGACTGGTCCCAAACTCACAGAGATCTGCCTCTGCCTCCTGAGTGTTGAGATTACGTGTGGGCAGACTTTAACCTTTTAGACTTGCCCAGCTCAGCCTGGATGATGGTGGGAAGAAGATGGCCCAGGGGCCTGAGCTGGGAGGCACTGGGGTCTCCTGATCAGAGGAGACAAGATTAGGGAGGACGGAGAGTGTGCCCAGGAGTGGAGTGCTTCTCATCCAATACGCCTGAAAAATTAGGCTTTAAGAGCAGGTAGGACATCGGTGGTGACTTTGGTCTGTAGAGCTTTGGAGGCATGGTGGGAGCCAAAGACTGGCAAAGAGACAACAGCTGGTCTGGCCAGCTCTTTTGAGATCTCAGAGAGTATTTGTTGGCTAAAGTAGACAAAGAGGAGTTTTAAACAGACCGTGGTGTGTGCTTGTACACGATCTAGAGACCACGAAAGTAGTACAGACAGGTGGGGCAATGTCCTTGAGTAAGTAGGAAGGAGAGAGCCACCCAGAGAGACTAAGAAACTGACTCACAGTCATACAGCAAGGATGTGACAGACCAAGGTATGTGTGTGCAGGCAGGTTTACAAGCACATATGTGCGCATGCGTGTGGAGGGCATACACAACACACACATGTGAAAGAAAGAAGTCGCAGACGTTAGATGTCTTCCTCTAATGTTCTCCAGCTTAGTTTTTTTTGAGACAGGGTCTCTCAGAACTTAGAGCTTCCCAGATGAGTAGATTGGCTGGCAGCAAGCGTAGGGAGTCTGCTTGCCTTCGCCCTGGCCCCTGTACCTTCTCTTGGATTACAGACGCATACCGTGTGCCCAGCTTTTTACGTGAGTGCTGGGGACCTGAACTTCCGCTCGTGTGCAGGCTTTACTGACTGAGCCACTCCCCAGTCCCCCTTTTATTGTATTTGTCAACAATCCTGGGACACAGGGACAAGGTCACCTCTCTTCCCAGTGTCCTCATTCTATACTGACTAGTGCAACCAAGTGTCCCCTTCCTGCCCCTAGGAAGTTTCCACTGCCTTCTCCTAAGAGCTGAAGAATACTTCAGGCCGTGGTGCGATATTAGCCAACCACCCCCTCAGTATCCAGTCACACCACTTTTAGACTTGGGAAGGCTTCACAACCACATCCCTCTCTTCCATCTCCAAGAGAAGCACCTGAGTTTTAGGGCATGGCCATCCAGGAGCCTCTGGGGACATCACTTTATACCTTCCAAGATACAGCAGTACTTTCTGATACAGACAAGACTTGGGGGCTCAGCTGCTGCTGATCTTAGAATCCTGTTTTGGTAGGAGGCGGAAGGCCATGGTGTGAAGGCTTTGTCACACAGTAGAAAAGAGGCAGAAGTGCAGGAGATGGTCATCGCAGTTCACGTTGGTGGGATTAGGTGTGTTGTGAAGGCAGAGGGCTTCACCTCAAACATTGGTTGCTATCCTCACAGCAACCATTCAAAGTGACAGCAGCTGTGGTTTCCACTCTGGGCAGGAAGAGCTGTGTGTCCTTGCTGTGGAAACCGGGACGGCCTTGAACTTGTGATGATCCTCCTGTGCTTCCTAAATTGGGGTTATGGCTGTGCACCACCTAAGTAGCCTTATTTGTTTGTTCTCCTTGGCCATTTCATCATATGACTGTACTCACCCTATTTGCCCGTCCCCTCTGCAGATGGAAACTGGGGCCTTGCTCACTTAGGGCGAACACTCTGCCAACCGAGCTATGTCCCCACACTCAGTATCTGTTGGTGGACACTATAGCACAACCCACCTCGCTGTTGCGGACAGTGTTGTGGGGAATAAGCACCCTTCATACCTCAGAAGCACATCCACAGGATAAAGTCCTCCAGGGTCAAATGCCATGAGTTTTGTAATTTGAGAGAGGGAAAGTTGTGCCAATTTATACTCCAGCAAAATACAAGCCTATGTCTGCATACCTGGCAGCATGCCATTAAAGTGACCCCAGCCAGGTGTGGTGGCGCCCACCTTTAATCCCAGCACTCAGGAGGCAGAGGCAGGCGGATCTCTGTGATTTTTGAGACCAGCCTGGTCTACAGAGTGAATTCCAAGCCAGCAGGCTACATAGAGACCCTGTCTCAACAAAACAAAACAACAAAGTCAAATAAACAAACGAAAAATGACCTCTGCAAAGAACAGTGTGTCTGTGTAGGGTTAATTTGTACATAGCTTCTCCGAGTGAGGCTGGATGGGTATTTCTCTCTGAAACAGGCATTTAGTAATTAATTTGCATAATCTGCCTATTTATACTGTTCATTTTTTAACTGAGCTGTTGATCTTTCTCATATTGTTTACTGAAGCTCTTACTATAAAAAAGAAATTAGTCTTATACCATTGGTAAATAGTGTTCTAGAAATTGGGTTTTTTTTCATATATGTTTGTTTTGCTTTGTTTTATTTTGTTTTTGAGACAAGGTCTTGCTGTGTAGCCCAGTCTGGCTTCAAATTCCCAAGCCTCCTATCTCAACCTCCTGAGTACTGAGATTACAGGAATATCCTCAGCAAGAGATTTTTCTGTTTGTTTGTTTGTTTAAAGCTGCAGCTGAATTAATGTGCTCTCTGAGTTTTGTGTCATATTTAGTGAGGTCTTTGTGCCAATATCATCTTAAAAGATTATTCTTTTTCTTTTACCTTTATGAGTTTAAAAATTAAAAAAGTTGAGCTGGGCGGTGGTGGTGCATGCCTTTAATCCCAGCACTCGGGAGGCAGAGGCAGGCGGATCTCTGTGGATCTCTGTGAGTTTGAGGCCAGCCTGGTCTTTGTAATCAACTTGCCCACTTAACTACCTTTTAAAAAAGTCCTGTGTGACCTCTCTACCTACCCCACAGGGTTTCTTTATGTAGCCCTAGCTGGTCACACACTGCAGAGCCAAGTGCAGGAGCATGTGACTATAATCTCAGCACTCAGGAGATAGGGACAGAGGATCAGGAGTTTAAGGTCATCTTTAGCTACATAGCAAGGCCAACCATGAAATCCTGTCTCAGACAAACAGATGTCTAAACAGACGAAAGAACTTACTTTGTAGACAGACCAGGCTATCCTTGTACCTTTGCTGGCTTTAGGGAGAGTGTGTCACCACAGTCCGCCTTTTTAATAGTATAAACCTTAGAGCTCAAGGAGCATTACTGTTCTGTAACGCAATGTTCTTGCTTTTGGAGACCTGCTGGGACTCAGCATAGAGGCTGAGTTGGGGCCGCAGAGCTGGACACCCCGATTCCACCAACAGCAGGTGTCCCACTGTCCCGAACGCTTCCTTTCTGTGACAGGAGTGGGTGTGTGCACGTAAACTCACATAGAGTGAGGGACATAGGGTGTGGTGGGGACTTGGGAACCTGTATGCAGCTGTGTGGTGGCAGTGAGTTAGGTCCCTGGCAGAGCAGAAATCCAGCTGTTGTTGGATCTTCACAGATGTACTCACAAAACCACACAGAACCAAAGGCAGCTGCAGAAGCACCTGAGGCTCGGGGGAGGAGCCCTTTTGTGCCTTTTTTTTAAGGACAGGATCTCACACTGTAATCCATGCTGCTTTGGCCTCCTAAGTGCTGCTGTTATAAATCTGATCCATTGTTCCTTTGTTGTTGTTTAAGTGTGTGTGTGTGTGTGTGTGTGTGTGTGTTTGTTGTGTGGTATATGTTACTGTAGGTGTGTGCACATATGTATGCAGAGATGTGTACAGTTGTGCATGTAAAAGATGGACTGGCATGTGTCTTTCCTCGATGATTTTGCACATTATTTATTATTTATTATTATTATTATTATTTCAGCTTTTTGAGATAGGATTTCTCTGCATAGCCCTGGCTGTCCTGGAAATTGCTTTGTAGACCAGGCTAACCTCGAACTCAGAGATCCGCCTGCCTCTGCCTCCCGAGTGCTGCACTACTGCACCTGGCTGATTTTGCACCTTTTTTGAGAGGGGGCTCACTGAACCAAAACTCAGGTCCTCTGGGCTGACTGGGCCCGTGAGCTTCAGGTATCCCCCACCCAATGCTGGGGCTGCAGGCACATGTCACCTTGCTGGCTTTTTATGTCGCTTATGGGGACCCAAACTCATGTCCTTATGCAGACACTTTACTGATTGAGCCGTCTTCCCGACCCCAAGGCTTTTTCTTGTGCCCCCCCATATTGTTCTTTATTGAAGACCTACAACTTAGTGACCTTTTGTTTCCTTCTTTTCTTTTTATGAAATGACAGCAAGAAAGGAAAATGCAGGGTGTATATCCATCTTGCAGTGGGGTCAGATCAGAGATGGACACTGAGCTGTGGCTCCCTCCATCCTTGTAGCATCTTGGGGAAACGACAACAGGCCCCAGGTCAGCAGACCAAAGGAGCTGGGCAGGAGGAAGACATGTTCAGCTCAGCGGAGGTCCGCCAGCTCCCGTGTCTGCAGACTGGTTGATGGAGCGCACCTGGGCCTACAGAGGCTTGGCAGTGCCTCACTGGTGAATCCATCTCTTTTCATCCCAGAGTTCCTATCTCTGACCAGAAGTCCTGCCTATTCTCTCCTGCCTAGCTATTGGCTGCTCAGCACTTTATTAAACCAAGTGCCTTAGGCAGGCAAGGTAAAATAGCAACACGTCTTCACACAGTGTGGTAAAATATTCCACAACATGGTGAGACAGTTTATCTGTGATTTTGCCTATGTTCCTTCCTAAATAGGTTCCATCTGGCAACCCATTAGAAGGCCTCTAACGGGTAAGTCCTCATCCTTGATGAGGAGGGACCCAACTGTCCCCAGTACAGTGTGTGGTGGTCAGTATCTACCTCAGCCACCACCACCTTTTTTTAAAATTTTATTTTTATTTTATGTATATGAGTGCTTTGCATATATACCTGCAGGCCAAAAGAGGGCATCAAGTCCTATTACAGATGGTTGCAAACCACCGTGTAGTTACTGGGAATTGAACTCAGGACCTCTGGGGGAGCAGCTAGCTCTCTTAACCTCTGAGCCGTCTCCCCAGCCCTCCATCACCACCTTCTAAGGCTGCTTGGCTATTATCCTTCCTAACCTTGGGCCCAGGGTTTTTCAGGACCACACACTGTGGACGGAAATCCACAGCCACTGTGTCCCACTCTTGTAACGCCATCCTGGGTGTTACAAGGGTTTTGTTTGTTGACAGTCCCATGCAGTGTATTTTCTGAGCTGGACTGAGTGTTATTGTCAGCCTACAGGACTACTCTGTGGGGTCCGTGGGGCCCTGGAGGTGAGGGGAACCTACGACCCTGGGGAGCTTTCTGATGGTGGGAGGTGAAGCCCTTCAGTAGAAACTGCAGCGCGAGCAGGGACTTCCCCTTCAAGGGCACTCCTATCTCTTTCTGCCTCCTTAGCTCTAGAACTGGCTTCCTCTTTCCAAAAGGGGTGGGTGTGGGAGCTGGGGGAGGGTGGGATTGGTGATTTACCTTGGGATGGCCTTAGGGAGATACACAGGGTTGCTCTTTACAACTTTCTTCCCACCTTCCAGAAATATGAAAACTCTGACTAAAGACCAAATTGTCAGACTGGGAAGAGCCCTTGAATGTTGTACTGCTGGGAAGGCTGACAGCTGCGTGGTTGACATGGACTGAGACCCAGGAACCTGTGAGAGCTGAGACCGTGGGGTGGACACGGGCTGAGAGCTAGGAGCTTGGGAAGGCTGCGGCTATGTGGTGGGCACATACTGAGAGCCGGGAGCCTTGGAAGGCTGGTAACTGTGGGGTGGACATGGACCGAGAGCTGCGAGCCCAGGACTTAGTTTTAACCACACTGTGACTTCTGGGTCTGACTCTCTGTGGAGCGAGCAGCAGGTGTCCTTAGGTTTTGAGTGGTGCCTGTTTCAGCATCTGCTTCCTGATGCAGCTCCTCCCCACAGCGGCTTTCTAGACAAAGTCCCCAGAGGCCCTGTGAGGAGGAAGTAGTGCCAGGGCCTCCTCTGGCCTCTAAGTTCTTCATCCCTTAATACGCCTCAGGTGGGGATGTGGCGGTGACTGCTCTCCTCAGATATCTTTCCTCTAATTAGTTCATAATCTTGGAGAGATAGCTTGCCCAGACCTTCCTGGCCTGGGGCCTTGTGATTTTCTCTGATGAAGCCGGGGTGGGGGTGGGGGGAGGATGGGATGGGAAGGAACCCCAGTGTTTTTCTGTTTTGGAGCTGGTCACACCATGGGTCTCTGAGTCAGAACCCACCCAGAGTTACTTTTCAGTGGGACCAGACCAGAGGAGTTTCTCTCACAAGCCTCCCTCCCATGGGGGTATGGTCCACTGGGTAGATGGGAGGAAGGCCTAGCCAAGGTAAATACTGACTCTGCCAAATACAAGGCAAATACAAGCAGGTACAAGGAGTGCAGCCCCATTAGTGGGCTGCAGGGCTGATGTCCTGCCAGGAACCATTAATTTGAGAAGCATTTGGGAGCTGACTCAGAACAGGGATAAGAACTATGACACAGAGCCTGGAAGTATTGTCTGGCTGTGACCTGTGGGCCATAAAAGCCTCTCTTGGCATGCATATCGTGGAGAACCCAAGGGCGCAGGTGTGGGACAACTAGGTTGAGCAGGAGATCCAGGGGTAGAAGGGGAGGCATCGCACAGTCACTGTTAGTGTAGGGCAGGGAGAGAGAGCCCGAGTCCCCCTCCCTTTAGAACTCAGGCTGGGAAGGTGTGAGGAGAGCTGACAGGGGAGGGGAGATTAGGGGTGTGTGTGTGTGTGTCGGGGTCAGAGAGAAGCCCCTGGGAGGATGACTGCCCCCCCATGCCTAGTGTGCATGCCCCACTCACTAGCTGTGGGATTTGGGGCCAATTCCTTAACAATCCTATTTCATTTTTGAGACAGGTCCTCACTATGTTTCCCAGGCTGGACTTAAACTCGTAATTCTCCTACCTGGGCTTCCTGAGTGTTGGGTTTATAGGCTGTACTATTCCTTGCTTGGTTCCTTAACTTCTCTGGTCCTCGCTGCCTCAACAGTGTGACCAGGGATGGGGATGGCGTGGATGGCACCCCATTGCCCTACAGGCCTTCTGAGAGCTTGGAGAAACATCCAGTATGCAGCGAGCATTCCATAAAGATGGCTTAAATGCCGTCACACCAGAAGATGGGTGATGGGTTCTAGCCTTGTGTGGGCAATGCAAGGATAGACTGAGAACACCGGGGAGGGGCTCCCTTGAGACCTAAGTTTATATTTGCTTGAACGTGAGTTGCTCACCCGTCACCTACCAATTCCTTCACACCTACCTCCCTTTTGTTTTTTTTTCTGTTGCTCTGATCCTTTTTTTTTGGTTTTGATTGAAAAAATTGTTTTCATACAATATATTCTGATCATGCTTTTCCTCTTTCCCAACCACGTTCAGATCCTCCTACCCACCCAACTCCCTTTTTTCTCCTCCCTCCTTAAAAAACAAATAACCTGCCAGGTGGTGGTGGCCTTTAATCCCAGCACTGGGGAGGAAGAGGCAAACAGATCCCTCTGAGTTCTAGGCCAGCCTGGTTTACAGAGTGAGTTCCAGGACAGCCAGGGCTACACAGAGAAACCCTGTCTCAAACAAACAAACAAAAACCAAGAAAGCCCAAACAAACAAAACAAATAACCAAGAAAACAAAACAAAAAAACAATGCACACTCAAAATCTCAAAAACACAAAATCAGAAACCAAATATGCAAGCTTGAAACCAATAAGACAAACAAAACAAAGCCAAAAACCTCAAGCAGAACTAACTACATAAGACAAAGAGTCTACAGGAACACCCTTGAGTTCATCTTGTGTTATCTGTTGCTGAGCGTGGACCTGTCCTGAAGTGTGGTTAATATCCCAATGAGACGCCACTGGAGAAAACTAGTTTTTCCTTTGCAAGAGGGTACCGATTGCAGATAGCTGTTGGTTAGAGGCGCGAGCTCTGTCCACTTTCCCCTCCCAGCACTGGGACCCATCAGGCTTGGCCCCATGCTGGCCCTGTGCCTGCTGCCACAGTCTCTGTGAGTTCATCAGTGCCTCAGTCCTGCTGTGTCTAGACTGCACTGTTTCCTCGGAGTTATCTGTCTCCTCTGGCTCTTCCACTCTCTTCACTTCCTTTCCTGCATAGCTCCCTGAGCCCTGAGGGGCAGGGCTTTCATGAAGGCGTCCCATTTAGGACCGAGTGCTCTAAAGTCTCTCACTCTCTCACACTGTCCAGTTGTGCGCCCACGCCTCGTAGATCAAATGCTTTAGTGCCTCAAGAGGACTTTCAGTGTTGTGCCCTACAACCCAAGAGGCTGGAGGCCACCCTGGGCTGCCTGAAGTGGGACAGTGGGATGGGATTAGCAGGCACATGGTAAGCCCTTGTCCTCCGTGGCAGGCCGGCAGTTGGTTTACTGCTTACATAAACAGGGCCAGGAAGCTGAACTTGTTTTTACTGGCAAGAGCAGCTGTAGCTTCGGGAGAAATTGAGAAATATGTCATCGTGTGCATACTTCTCTCTGGCTATTGACATTTGCAAGTTTACATGAGCAGGGACGAGGAGCAGGGCAAGAGCACAGCAGAGCTCTGGCTTTCTGGAGCCAGACCCGAGGTTGTGATGGGGGAGAACTCCACTTTCCAGAGCTGGGGTGTCTGGGTGGTGGTGGGACTGGTGCCCCAGAGAGCAGGCTGATGGAGGCCACACAGGTAGGGAAGCAAGGAATGTAGAGGAAATTTCCCTGCCCTAGAGCTGTCCAGGGAGGGAAAAGCATCATTCTGAGGCCCCTGGGGTAACCTGACCATCAACCATCCCCCAACCTGATAACCATCCACAGATGAAGTGTATGTTTCAAGTTGGACATTGCCCATGGGAAATAGAGCTGCTTCTTGCCCTCTGGGAAGGGATGGGGTACCAGACTTCAGGAGTGTTGAACTCTCGGAGGCCTCCTGACCACAGTCTGAATGAACTCATTTTGCTCAGAGAAGGCAAGCGGGTCCTGCTAGGAGTAGCCACGCTCCCTGTAACTCATGGGTACTACATACTTATAACTTTAGCCCCTTGAAGTCTGATGCAGGAGGATGACTATCACTTTGAGGACAGCAGCTTAGTCTTTATGAGTTCTAGGTCAACCAGAGACACATAACAAGAACCTGTTTCAAAAATGGACAAGGCCAGGCAAAACAGTATGGAAGCCTAACCCCAGCCAGCCAGCAGCTTAGCTTGTGGCTAGGTCAGACACCCAGTGCCCCTGACAGGCAAGGCCACATTCTGGGAGACTGGCAGGGGCATTCTGCCTTCTTTCCTGATTTTACTCCCAACTTCTGTCTTTCTGTCCTCCCTGCAATGTCTTGTCAAGAGCCTGGGATGAAGGGTCCCTTTCTGCGTGTGACATACCTTGGCAAACCCAGGAAGACTCACTCCTTGGCTGGCACTCCTTCCTCCTGCCTGTGGCGCTCACGATGCTCTAGTAGGAGTTGGGGGTGGGGAGCTGGTTCCTTCTCAAGGTTATTGAGAAACAGGAAAAAAAAAATGTGACTGGCGTGAGAGGCAGCTCGAACATATCTTAACCCGGGCCTCCTTGCCAGCAGGGCCAGTGCTGAGCCACCCTCTTGGAGGCTACTCACACACTCACCATTCCCTGTGGGTCTCCCTTGCTTCCTTGCTATATAAGGAAACTTCAGACCCCAGCCGCCCCTAGGACTCGCACTTTTTAGATATACTGTTCCTTTCTGTGAGCTGATTCTCTGGGGTCTGCTTATCAAACTCCTGGTGATTTCTCAAGGCCTTTCTCAAGTTTCTCTTTGCCTCTTAGAACAAACGACTTCTCTCTCCTCTGGTCTCAGCACCAGGAACATTTTATTTCAGGGTAGCCGGATTATGGGTCGTTTTAAGAAATCTGGAGATTCAACAAGATAGTAGTGGTATGGAAGAGGTGGGGATAACGCGGCACAGAGCAGGTGTTTAGCTGCCGGTTCTCTCTCCTCAGGGAACCTGTGGCCTTACGTGTTGTGCTGCACAGCTTTTGAATTCTTCAGCAGGAGACAGGCACAAGCTTGCTGCATGACTCTCCCAGGCTGAGCAATTGCTTAAGGGCAGATGTTGTGTGCTCTTTGCTGAATTTCATTCTGTGTAGCAGGGACCACACCCCGCACTGCCTTCCGGGTTGGGAGGGAGCCTCACAGGAAGGGTGTTCCCCGGGTACCTACCCACCTGATTACCTGCTGTGCCTCCTCCAGTGAGGCAGAGGCCTGGCCACCTTCCTAGGATGAGATGCTCAGATGGGGAAAATGGAGGCTGTTTCCCCTGGGGAGTCAAACCTACTGGGAAGGGTGGGCTTGGGGTGCAGTCTGAAAAGAGCTACTACATACAAAGGTGGGGTGCACACTCCAGTCTGAAAGTGTTTGAGTCCACCCTGTCACCGGCACTCCACGCATGCCGCACCCCTCTACACCTAATAACCCAGATTAGTTATAATGTGTCTTTGGTTCTTTTCTTTCATTTTTCTTTTTTCTTTTTTTGGTTTTTCGAGACAGGGTTTCTCTGTAGCTTTGGAGCCTGTCCTGGAACTAGCTCTTGTAGACCAAGCTGGGCTCGAACTCACAGAGATCCGCCTGCCTCTGCCTCCCGAGTGTTGGGATTAAAGGCATGCGCCACCACCGCCCAGTGATGTGTCTTTGTTTAAAGAAAAAAATATAAAAGAGTAAGACAAGACACTGGTAGAACTTTAAAACCTGGAAAAGTCAGGTTATGCCCATTGTCCCAGCTCCTACTGAAGCAGAAGGGTCTCTCTCTCTTTTTTTAAAGATGTATTTATTCATTATGCATACAATGTTCTGTTAACATATACACACCAGAAGAGGCACCAGATCTCGTTATAGATGGTTGTGAGCCACCATGTGGTTGCTGGGAATTGAACTCAGGACCTCTGGAAGAGCAGCCGGTGCTCTTAACCTCTGAGCCATCTCCCCAGCCCCTAGAAGGATCTCTTTAGCTAGGGATTCAAGGCCAGCTTGGGAAGTGTAGCAAAGCTGACTGGAAGATGAAGGGAAGGGGAAGAACTCACTGTTAGTTCATCCTCCGGCTAGGCAGACAGAGGTCCAGGGAGGATGCTTCCAAGACCATCACTTCTCCCCTTCAAAACGCCACTACTGAGGATGCTGTAACACTGTCCATGACCTGGGCACTGACTGAGCTGGGTCAGGAGGCAGAGCAATGGTGGGTTGGGGAGGTCAGGCTACCTCTTAGACTGGCACTAGGCTCTTTTGTCCTGGCCTCCTCAGTAAGAGCGTCTTTTGATCGTCAGCTAGGACATGCTTCTGAGATCACAGTTCACACAGCCTTTTTCATGGTCCCAGAAGAAATATGTTTTGAAGCAGGGTTGGCTGGCACCACTTACAGATGGGTGTTTTATAATGAATTGTTCCTGATTTCTCGTAGCAAACAGGAAAAAAAAGAAAAGAAAAGAAAAAAAAAGCAAAACCCAGTGACTGGGCTTAAAGATGCAGGAGACTGCTGGCGCGGTGGTGGCCACGCCTTTAATCCCAGCACTCGGGAGGCAGAGGCAGGCGGATCTCTGTGAGTTCGAGCCCAGCCTGGTCTACAAGAGCTAGTTCCAGGACAGGCTCCAAAGCTACAGAGAAACCCTGTCTCGAAAAACCAAAAAAAAAAAAAAAAAAGGCGCAGGAGGCCATGAGTCAGGTTTCTTGGCAAAGGAAGTGGCCATTATGTTGCTCCTTACAGCTGCTCTGCTTTTGTGGAGGAGAAAATAAAGGTTCTGGGGAAGGGGTTGGTGTTTCTCCAAGTTGCCTGAATATATTAGCCATTGTCTGCAAGTGCAGTAAGCGAGCTGCTCACCAAACAGGCAAAGGTTTCTGTTGGAAGGAAAAGGGACAGGGAAGAGGCCAGAGGAGTGATTTTCCTGGAACTGACAGGGACAGAAACAGAAGAGAGCTCCCTTCCCCCACACCCGTGCTGCTGCTGCTGCTCCTGACTGGTCCTCCCGGGAGTGTGGTGTGGACACCCTGTCTGTGAGAGTCCTGTCGCAGACAGGCATCTAACAGGCACCCACTGTGTTCGCGGGAGCTTACAGTCTTGTAGCCATGGCTGTGTGGTGACCTGTGTATGCAGTTATGATAATGGGGGCATGTTCTGAAATGTCTGATGATTTTGTTGATGAGCAGATAGAGTTGCACAATCCTAGAAATTATGTGCCAATCACTTGACGTAGTCTCTTGATATAATCAAGAGATGCGGTAAGCAGATGTGTCTCCTGCAAGCATAACATGACATATTGTTTTATAGTAAAATTTTATTTTATTTAAAATAGTATGTGTGCATATGCATGTGGAGGTCAGAGGGTGGCATAGGGTGTTTTCTTTAGTTACTTTTCACCTTATTAATTTATTTTTCAATTAAAAAAACTGCATCTAAAACCAGGCGGTGATGGTGTACACTTTTAATCCCAGAGCTTGGGAGGCAGAGGCAGGCAGGTCTCTGAGTTCAAGGCCAACCTCATCTACAGAGTAAGTTCCAGGACAGCCAAGGCTACACAGAGAAACCCTGTCTCAGAATATAAAACAACAACAAAATCATGTCTGTTTTTATTTAGTGTGGGGTGCACGTATCCCATGGCGTGAACATGGAGGTGAGGGAACAGCTTTCAGGAGTTGGCTCTCCTTCCACCACATGGATTCCCTGGGTTAAACCAGGTTCTCAGGCTTGTCAGTGCGCCTTCCCCAGCTGAGCATCTCATTGGCTCTCACCACCTTACTTTTTGAGACAGGGTGTCTCACTGAATCTGGAGTTTGCCAGTTCAGCTAGGTTGACTAACTAGGGGTTCTCTTACTTCCTTAGCACTGGGATTACAGACACTTGCTGCTGTGCCTGGCTGTCACACGGGTGCTGGGTATCAAACTCAAGGCCTCCTGCTTGTGTGGTAAACATACAGATGGAGGGAGCCATTTCCCCAGCTGTATTTTTTTTTTAATTATGTGTGTGTGTGTGTGTTTTATGCACACAGACACATACACATGTAGACACTAGAGGACAAATCTTGAGAAGTCAGTCCTCTCCTGCCAACCTGGATCCAGGGATGAAATTCAGGTTGTCAGGGCTTTGTGCAAGCATTTCTACCCACTGAGCCCTTTTGCTGGCCTGCTGTTTCTGTCTTACTGAGTCAGTCTCTGATAACCCAGCATGGCTTGTGATTGGATCCATAGGCGAGCAGGATCTAGAACTCCTGATCCCCCTGCCTCCACCTCAAAAGTGCCTGGATTACAGATGCTGTGGAGCTCAGATGAGAGTGACCCCATCGGCTGGTGTGTTTGCACACTCAGTCTTCAATTAGTGGCACTGCTGGGGAAGGGTTAAGTCACACACATATTCCTAAGGTGTGGCCTTGGAGGAGGTGTGGCTTTGTTGGAGAAGTTGTGTCATCAGGGGTAGGTTTTGAGGTTTCAAAAGTCCACGCCAGGTGCAGCCCCCTGCCTCCCCTCCAGGTCAGGATAGGAAGCTCTCAGCTGCTGCTCCAGGACCTGCTGGTATGATGGTAATGGATTAACTCTGAAACTATAAGCAAGCCCCCAATTAGATGCTCTCTTTTATAAGAGTTGCCTCGGTCATGGTGTCTCTATAGCAATAGAGCACTATGCCTGGCTAAAACTTGAAAAGGAGATGAGGGGTAAACACACCATGAGCCTTCACTCAGCCAGACCCGATCCCTGAGCCACCTTTATCTGACTCAGCAGTTGGGACACACCAACAGCACTGCAGACATGTACATATCATGTGTGGTATGACTTCATGATGGCTACATCACTGGCCACAAACCGCTCTAATTATCTTACAGAGCCTTACTCTGTGTGGCCTGTGGTTGACCAAGACATCTTGTGCCCGTGACTAGTTCAAGACAGTGGCGTGTGCAAATGCCAAAGAAAGCATGAGCCATCCATGGCTGTTGCACTTTCATGAAAACTACTTTGCATCTGTTGTGCCCTGGCATTCCCAGGCTGCCCTGTGAATTGTATTGTTGTGCCCTGGCACTCCCAGGCTGCCCTGTGAATTCTGTTTTCTCTTCTGCTGGCAGAAGGCTGTTGCCGGCACTGCAGCGGAGACGTCGGCCAGCAGGGAGCTCTCTCTTGTCAGCGTTTCTATCTAAGCTCTTACATGTTGAAAATAAATGCATGAACTTGATGCCTGTGCTAAGTTTTATCCTTTTTTTTTAAGTTTTTAAATTTTTTTAAAAAGTTTTATCCTTATAGCTGCTTTATCCAATGGAAAATGGAAGGGTGAGAATATTGATATGGCCTTTGGTGGGTCATTGGGACAGGTAAACGTCGCGTCATTCAGGCCAGGCATGGAAGTGCTTGCCTGTAATCCTAGCCCTCAGAAGGTGTAGCCATGTATCAAGGTCATCCCCAGCTGCTTGAGGCTGCCTGGGCTGTGTGAGACCCTGTCTCACACACAAGACAAAACAAAGTCCAGCAATTTTGTTTGGGAAGCTCAGAGAGTTACTTGTAAGAGCGGTAACAGCCATACTCTTTATCTATGACAAAATGCTTGCTTAGTCACTGTTCTATTGCTGTGAGAAGACACTGTGACTAAGGTGACTTAGAAGAGAAAAGCATTTAATTGGGGCTTGCTTACAGTTTCAGAGGGTGAGTCCACGACTGTCATAGTGAGAAGTGCGGTGACAGAGCAGCATGGCGCTGGAGCAGTAGCTGAAAGCTCACAGCCTGATTGGCAGGCAGCTGGGAGGAGCCTGGCTGGTATGGGCTTTTGAAACCTCAAAGTCCACCCTCAATAACACAGCTCCTCCAATAAGGCCACACCTTCTGATCCTTTCCAAACAGTTCCACTAACTGGAGACCAAGCACTCAAACACAGGAGCCTATGGGGCCATTTTCATTCAGATGGTGGCGCAGGCCTTTAATTCTAGCACTCGGGAGGCAGAGACAGGTCTCTGTGGGTTCGAGGCCAGCCTGGTCTACAGAACGAGTGCCAGGACAAGCACCAAAGCCACAGAGAGACCCTGTCTTGAAAAATCAAAAGACAGCAACAACAACAACAATAACAACAAAACAAAACAAAGAAACACCACAGTGCTGGAAACAACTTGAAAGCTCAGAGAGTGGACTTTTAAGCTGAGATGAGAGTAGGTAAAACCACACCCACGTGCCATGGAAACACGCCTGTGGAAAGCACAGCATAGAACACGTAGAAACCATTTGGGAAGCTCAGAGACCAAGTCAGGTCACAAAACAAGAGGCCTGTGGGGAGGGGTTCAGGGATGGGGGCTTGTCTCTTAAAGGGCAGGACAGACCATTACGCTAGCTTCGAGGGAAGTTCTGGGTGTTTTATGCTTTATAACTCTCATGAGTACTGCACATATTAATTTGCATGTGTACCGTGTATAAATAGTAGAGGAACAATTGAAATGCTAAGAGTTGTCATTGAAGAGTACGCATGAATGTTTGCTAGAACCAAGGCCCTTGGAGACTCTGGGAAGCCTTCCCTCACACTGTCAGAGGGCTTGGGCTCCTGCGGCTCTGGGTGTCACCACTCAGGTATCGCTGTGGGCACTGTGCAAACCCTGCCGCAGAAGCTGCATTTCTCACAGGTGGAGGCCCTCTGGTGCCCAAGCATGCCCGCCTCCCAACCTGG
Source organism: Ondatra zibethicus (assembly GCA_004026605.1). NCBI lineage: Eukaryota > Metazoa > Chordata > Mammalia > Rodentia > Cricetidae > Ondatra > Ondatra zibethicus. The sequence continues at coordinate 18,081 of PVIU01011524.1, forward strand.
TGTTGGAACCTTGAATGCTGGTTGACACAGGGAAGGCTTCCTTACTCACTATGGGCCAGAGAGGTCTAGGGAACCTCCTCAGACTCACCTGGCTATAAGGTGGCAAGCTGCTATTTTTTAAAATTCAATTTAATTTTATCTTATTGAGACAAGGTCTGAGACTTTGAAACCCTGGCTGTTCTAGAGCTCAGAGACCCACTTTGCCTCTGTTAAAGGTTAAACTGGGTGGTGTGGTCCACGCCTTTAATCCCAGCACTCTGGAGGCAGAAGGCAGGCAGATCTCTGAGTTCCAGGACAGCCAGGGACACAAAGAGAAACACTGTCTTAAAAAAAAATAGAAGAAGAAGGTAGAGGAGGAGGAGAAAGAGAAGGAAGAAGGAGGAGGATGGAGAAGGAAGAAGATTAAAGGTGTCTTCCTATTTCTTTAAAATAATTTATTTTATTTTTATTCATGCATTACATGTCTATAAGTGTATGCCGTGTGTGTGTGTGGGGGGCTCAAGTTATAGGCAGTTGTGAGCTGCCCTATGTGGGTGCTAGGAGTACTTGGGTCCTCAGAAGAGCAGCCAGTACTCTTAACCTCTGAGCCATCTCTCCAGCCAAAGTCTAAGACTCAAGAGGTAAAGAGAGAAAAGCAGAGTGACCACCATTCTGGTGTTGTGCCTATCCTACCATCTTCCAGGTGGTAAAGTGGGAAGGAGGCATGAAGGACGTCCGTGTAGCTAGGCAGAAGCCCTGATTCTCTGATGCAGGGTACCTGAACATGGCCCCTGCCTTCTGGGGGCAGTCAGGTTGCCCTGGCTTGACAGTTGTAGTCCACTTTGTGAAAAAGAACAGGCCAAGCACCAGATAAAACCTCTTTCCAAGCAAGAAATCTTTGGAGGTCAAAGAGAGACTCTTGTGTTTATCCTCAGTGTCTGGAACACATGGAGGGACATGAGGTCAGGCACTCTGGCAGTGGATGGCTTTTTTGAATCCTTGGCTGTTGGGAGCTATAGATCCCTGGCCCCTTGACTTTCTTTGCCTGCAGCTGCTCTGAGACCCTGATGGCAGGCTGGTGGGCCTGCAGCTGAAAGATCCCGAGAGCTGGGCATGGCTAAGGATCCCTATATAAGCTGCCCCTGAGCATTCTTGTATCAAGGATGACCCGTGTCCCTGTCTCACCCCCCCCCCCCCGTGTCTCTGTCTGTCTGTGTGTGTGCTTTTAAGTCTCCAGCTTAGTTCCTGGCAGTTCTGTAGTGGCATGAGAGCTACAGGACCTGGCCAGATGTGTTGCTGCTGCTTGGTGATATGACATTAGGCATTTGCTTTGAAGAGTCACATATGCCTAACCTGAAAAGGCCATGTTTCCTAGACTCTGTCTCCCCAGCCAGTGTGGTTAATTTATACCAGGCACTTGGCCTCATTTTTATGTTAGATTCTGTGAGTTCTTAATCTGAACTAAGAAATAAGTGGGCTGAGACTCCCCAGGCTAGCCTTTGGTGATCTCCCTGCCTCAGGCTCCCAAATGTGGGGTTTACAGACATGAGTCACTGTGCCTGCCTGACTCAGTGTTTCTTGAATCTTTAATCTCTTTTTTCCTTGTGTGTAGCCCATGATTTTTTTTTCAGGGAATGAAAGATGTGTTGTTAGTTTTTACTTCCCAACTTGGTTCCTAGAATAAAAACAACTGTGCCCAGATGTTTATAAGATAAGTGGGTGTTTAAATTCCTGGTGGGAGCAGAGAGAGTTCAAAGCCTGTCAAAGCCTTGGCTCTTTTCTCCTTGCCAATACTAATTCTCTATGTTGGTTTCCACCTATAAACTGGGCCCATGTGCACCCTGCGACACTGAGACTTCTTTTGGGTTTGTGCATGCTGGGTTCCTGCGTGAGAACATGGTATTCATCCCTAGGTGAATTCATTTGTTCACCTGTGCATTTGTCAGTTGCAAGAGGGTGACTGCCGTGTGCTAGGCGCTATTCTAGACACTCAGATAAAATAGGGTGTTTGTTTTTGTGGTACCTGGAGTCTTTTTCTTTCTTTTTTTAAGTTAGGGAGTAGTTTTCTTTTCTTTATTGTGTGTGTTTTGCTTTTATTTTGAGACAGGATTTCTCTGTGTAGTCCTGGCTGTCTTGGAACTTATTCTATAGACTAGGCTGGCTGCTGGCCTTGAACTCAGAGATCTGCCTACCTCTACCTCTTGGGTGCAGGGATTAAAAGCATATACCACCACTGCTCAACTTATTTTTAATGTTTATTTATTTATTTATTTATTTATTTATTTATTTATTTATTTTTTGGATTTTCAAGACAGGGTTTCTCTGTAGCTTTGGAGCCTGTCCTGAAACTAGCTCTTGTAGACCAGGTTGGCCTCGAACTCACAGAAATCCGCCTGCCTCTGCCTCCTGAGTGCTGGGATTAAAGGCGTGCGCCACCGCCTCCTGGCTTAATGTTTATTTAATAATAAAACATAAATAATATTATTGTGTGTGGGGGGTGTGTGTGCGCGTGCCAGCCATAGCGCACATGTGCTCAGAGGACGACTTTGGGAATTGGTTCTCTTTGTCCATCTCGGGTCCTCGGGCTTGCATGACAAGCGTTTGTACCTGCTGAACCATCTTGCTGGCTCAGTGGTAAAGTTTCGAGGTAAAGACAGATTTGCATTTGGTTGTGTGACCTGTGTGGTGGGTGACAGAGTGGGGAAGCTGATACAAATACAGGTAAGTCCAGCGAGGACTAGGGAAGGGTGTGAGGCTGCACATGATACTCTGCTGTGGGGATGGCATGGGACAAGGAAGGGGAGTATTAGGACCCAGGCAGAGCACAGCAGAGAGAGCGACACTCTGGACCTTCCCAGTTGGTGGCGAGAGGAGGCCCAGAGGTCAGGAATTGGTGGAAGGCGCCCTAGGCCCTACAGAACATCTGGATCTTCATTCTGTGGGCAGGGTCATGCTCTTGTTTGTTTGTTTTCTCTTTTAAGGCAAGCTCACAAAGTAGCTCTGACTGACTCAGAACTTGCCATGTAGACCAATTTGAGACCTCAGCCTCCATCTCACAGAGCTCCGCCTGCCTCTGTCTTCCAAGTGCTGGGAGCCACCACAGCTGTCTCCATAAAGGTTTTCTAATCAAGGGAGCTGGGTTGCTGGGTCGTAGCTTGAGAAGGTACACTCGAGCAGACAGCTGGGTGGTCTGGGAAGCCAGGCAAATGTGATCTAGGCTGGACCAAGGGAGGCCTTTGACATCGTCAAATCACAAGCAATGTCCCATTTTTCAGGTTGCTGTGTCTCATTCTGTGTATTTTCTTCTTCAGAGGTGGCAAATGATACGGTGATTAGCCTGCCCGGGGCCACCGTCACCCTGTTCTGCCCTGGGAAGGAAGCAGAAGGCAATGCCACCATGCAGTGGGTGTACTCTGGCTCACAGCACAGACGGTGGACTACCACGGGGAACTCACTGCTTCTGAGGGCAGTGCAGCCCAACGACACAGGCAACTATTCATGCTTCCTGGATGATTACCTGGTGGGGACTGTGCCCTTGCTGGTAGATGGTGAGTTTTGCCCTCAGTGACCTTGGAATTGGCTCCTAGGGCAGCTCCAATGTCCTTAAACATGTCACTGCATTCCAGAGAGGTTCCCCGATTTATCCTTTAAGTTTGTTGCTGTGGGAAAGAGGCCATTGTTCTGCCTGTGATTTGAGGACATGGCTGGTGGTGGATGCTGGCTGCAGATTTAATAGTGCTGGATTTGCAGCCAGGCATCCGGGCTCACCTCCTGCTGCATCCCTCAGATTCCTCTGGCAAAATAAAGTGAACGTCGTCATGTGTGTGTAGAGTGTTGACAAGATTAAGAGTGTGAGGGTGAAAATTCTGCGCAGCCACACATGAAAGCCTCAGATGGCGCACCCCGAGGGTTATCAGGCTGGGGACTCCGTGGCCATGTGAAGACTGTAGGGCCCATGCCCTCTGTGCAGGTCATGCTCTCAGCCACGTTCTCCCTTGCATCTCATGTAATCCTTCCAGTGTCCCTGTTCATGTTATGTCAAAATCAGATGACTTCAGGTGAGGAAGCGGAAGGGACTGACTGAGTCTGTGTGAGGCCAGAGATACTAGTTCTGTGTCATCTTCTCGACCCTCTAGAGCAGTGCTCCCAATCTTCCTAATGCCCGGGACCCTTCAACACAGCTCCTCATGCTGTGCGAATCCCCAACCGTAACGTTGTTCCGTTGCTACTTTATAACTGTAGCTTTGTTACTGTTATGAATCATAATGTAAATATTTTTGGCGATGGAGGATTGGCAGAGGGGTCGTAACCCACAGTTTGAGAACCACTGCTTTAGACAGAAGCCCCAAAGGTGACAATGCCTTTCTTCCCTCACTGGGGATCTGTGGGCCAGTGTGTCATCCGTGGCTCCATGGTGAACGAGGTCGTCCCCTCAGGCAGGAGGAGTGATGTACATATCAGATGTGCCCAGGAAGCCTTGCACCCCCTTCATCCTGCTGAACTCTCTTTCAGTTCCTCCAGAGGAGCCTAAACTCTCCTGCTCCCGGAAGAACCCCCTTGTAAGTGCTACTTGTGAGTGGTTCCCAAGCAGCACCCCTTCTCCTACGACCAAGGCTGTGCTGTTTGTGAAAAAAATGTAAGTGATGGGTGGGGCTGAGTACTCACAGGGCCCCAGAGCTGGGGGCACAGGTCAGAGGGCCACAAGCAACCAATGGATTGACTGGACAGGGACAATTTTTTCCTTTTTAGGTTTATTTTACTTTGTGCATATGAATGTTTTGCCTCCGTGCATGTATGTGTACGACACGCATGCCTATCAGATCCCGTGGAACTGGGGTTATGGACAGATGTGAGCCACCATGTGGGTGCTAGGAGTTGAATCCAGGGTCCTCTGCAAGAGCAACAAGTGCCTTTAACCACTGAACCATTTCTCCAGCCCCAGGACCAATGTTTGAGCAGTAGAAAGTTATTCCAAACCTGTCACATGACCTGTGTAAGGCCTTCTCTTTGATCCTTGCTTACTCCAGAATTTAAAAAATAAATAAATAAAAGAATTCCTCTGGGGGCTGGAGAGGTAGCTCAGCGGTTAAGAGCACTGGCTGCTCTCCCAGAGGTTCTGAGTTCAATTCCCAGCAACCATATGGTGGCTCACAGCCATCTGTAATGAGATCTGGTGCCCTCTTCTGGCCTGCAGGCAGAGTACTGTATTCATAATAATAAATAAAATCTTTAAAAAAAAAAAAGAATTCCTCTGGAATGACGGAACTGAGTCCTCTGCCGGACGTGGTCTTCATTCAGTTTAGCTAACCTGACGGTTATGGAAAATGGGTGCTGGGATTCAGTGGTATGGATTCATTTGCTTAAGTTTGTCTAGCTAGAAAGTGGTTCTAGGAGGTCGGGAAGAGAACCCAATCTCAGGATGGGCTGCCTAATTTCCATCAAGATCCAAAGGTTTAGGGTATTTCCCTAAAGAAAGTGCAAATGGCCCTGGGGGGTAGGGTGTGGGATTGAAGCCTTGACCCTGTGAGCCTTATAAAGGCAGAAAACAGGGAGTGGTCATGGGTGGGAGGTGGGCGCTACCCATCCAGGCATGAAGTTGGGACCTGGACTGGCTTCAGCCAGGGAGGTAGAAGTGTAATCTTCATACCCGAGCCAAGTCTGTTAAATTCAGATATTTGTAATAAAATTTGAGTGTTCAGAGTATGGTCCTCTATTTATTGGTCCTTTCTGTGGGCTCGGTTGTCATCAGTCAACTAGGACCCCAGAATGTTAAGTGGAAATTCCAGAAGTAAACAAATACATGTTTTAAATTGTGTCATTCTGAGTAACCTTATGTAATCCCTTGCTGTCCCGCCCAGGCTACCTGTGCTATTGCCCAGAGCTCTTCGTCACCTGGTTGTCAGTGTTTGTCATTGGTAATGACCAAGCCTGGCCACAAGAAGAGCAAGAGCAGGCAGTGATGGGAGCAGGCAGTGATGGGAGCAGGCAGTGATGGGAGCAGGCAGTGATGGGAGCAGGCAGTGATGGGAGCAGGCAGTGATGGGAGCAGGCAGTGATGGAGAGCAGGCACCAGAGCAGAGTCATCCGGGAGGATGGCTCTACTGCGTGACATCAGAAGCTGTGGTGTGCCAGGGCAGGGCCTGGTACTCTGAGGTCTCAGGTCTCTCACCGAAGGGCCTGGGAAAATCCCCAGCGCAGGTGGAAGAACCAGTGTGGTGACCAGCAAGGGTGGTCACAAGGTTCACCTGAGTCTGCGTTGGTTACTTGTTTTCTGGTGGCTGGGAAAGAGGAAGTGGGGGGAGTGGTGTTTCAGGTGGAAGGTGAGGCTGGAGGGTATCTGACCTTCCTTGACCTTCAATCTTCAGAATTCTGTAGTCTTTCTCCTCCCTTCTGTTTTGTGAGCTTTGGGTACCTGTCCAAAGCCTGCTGCATGACCTGAGGGCAGATCTTTGGAGCCCTGGGACAGGGAAGGACTTTTTTTTTTTTTTATTAGATTCTGCTTCCTTTATAGTGTGAAGGACAAGACCCAGGAGGTAATTCAGAGGTCCTGAAACACTGACTAGGGAGGAAGAGAGGGAGGGAGGGAGAGAGGGAGAGAGGGAGGGAGGGAGGGAGGGAGGGAAAGAGCAAGCAGAGGGTCTTTCCCCTCACCCCTCCAGCATTGGTTGGGCTCTGCCTTAGACCCTATCAGATGAGATGGGTATTAATGCCATTAGCATTCTCAATTTTTAGGGAGAAAAACAAACACTTGGGTTGAAAAACTTGCACAGAAACTAATAGGAGCAGACATCAGCTGAGTTGAAGCCCAGAAGCTAACCATTAGTTGCCAAGCTTTCAATCCTTGGGCCAGACTTATTTCTCTTGAAAAAGAACAGAACTTGCTAGAATGTTTGTGCCCCCTTCTGTTGTATCACACAGCAACACCACCAACGCGAAGAGTGACTTCCAGTTGCCCTGCCAGTATTCTCAGAAGTTCAGAAGCTTCTCCTGCCAGGTGGAGATCCTAGAGGGTGACAGAAGTTACCACGTAGTGTCACTGTGCATTTCAAACAGCGTGGGAAGCAAGTCCAGCAGCAATGTGGCATTTCATAGTTTAAAAATTGGTAAGTCCCATCCCCGCAGCTGCTTCTGTCTACCTCTGGGAGAGGCAGGGAAGGTGTGCAGAGGGCCTCGGGAACTGGGTCTTCAGGGGTATTGCTGACAAATGCATGGGGTCTTCTCAAGATGAACATAGGAGTGATCCATTGGATGAGTTCTTGCCTTACTGGGTGCAAGCATCTAGGTTCCATTTTCACTAAATAAATAAAACTTAAACATTTCTGGGGACTGGTGTATGCCGTATGCCTGGGGGTGGCGTGTCTGCAGAGCCTTTGAGGGTATCTTCTGGACCATGCTTGCTGCTGCTTAGAAGCCCTGTTCCCACTCCACAGTGCGGCCTGACCCCCCTGTGAATCTTGTGGTGTCCGCCATACCTGGAAGGCCTCGCTGGCTCAAAGTCAGCTGGCAAGACCCTGAGTCCTGGGACTCACGCTACTACATGTTGAAGTTTGAGCTTCGATACCGACCTGTGTGGTCAAAGACGTTCACGGTGTGGCTGGTAATTCATTCTCTTCTTTTGGAGAGGAGTTTCGCCCTGTAGTAGCTTTGAACTCATGACAATGCTCCCGCCTTAACCTCCTAAGTGCTGTAATTACTAAAGTGCCCAGAGCAAAACTATTTCTAAACAGAAAAAATGTCCCCTAGATCCTTGAGGAAGTAGGACACTAGAAAATAAATGGGTTCTGGGTCTAGCTTTCTATTCTTCATAGTCTTGGCTATGTCCTTATAAAATGAGGCTAATAATGCCAGGCCAGACCCTGTCTACTTGTGAGGATTGTGCTGGGCTCTATGTAAAGCAAGGCTGCAGCTTGTAGGGTTCTGGAACCCACAGTGACTTCAGCCTGTGGCTGACGACAGTTCCATGTCACTGAGCCTCCCGGGTGGTGTGAGCCTTTCTACCAAGTGGAGCATAGGGTGGTTAAGGGTGCTCTCTCTCTGTAGCACTGCCCCACCAGGGCCGCTGGGACTCACCGTGTGTCTGTCCTCTGCTCCAGGTGGCCCAGCACCAGTGCATCATCCATGATGCCTTGCGAGGAGTGAAGCACGTGGTGCAGCTCCGTGGGAAGGAGGACCTTGAGACCGGCCAGTGGAGCGAGTGGTCCGCGGAGGTCACCGGCACTCCTTGGATAGGTACCTGGGGCTGTGTGGAGGGAGCTTGGTGTGTCTTAGCTTACGAGTTTAATATGGCAAGCTGTGCCGAATCAGCCTCCCCCACCCCTTCATTTCATTTCATTGAGAGAGTGCTTCATTTAGTCCTGGCAGTCCTAGAACTTACAAGATGGTCAAGAAAACCCTCCGGCCATCTCCCAAGCACTGGGTCACTCCGTGTGCCACAGTCCCAAGTCTGGCAGCTTGTCTGCGAGTCGCTCAGACCTGGAGGGTCAAGGTCTAGCTGCACTCGTGTGTTGGTGGCGCTCATTGGAGTCTGGGCCCTTTTCTCCTTGCACTCCTTCCTTCCTAGTAGGCGAGCCTCAGTTGATGGCAGCAGGGAGGGGAGTGAGGGCAGAAGGATGGGAGGCTCTCCAAAGAATTATAGGCGTGATGCTATTTATCTTTAGGAAATGACAAGGTGATAATGCTTTGGGGGAATTATCGAAAGCTCCCAAAGCATGTATGTGAGTTCCTGCTCCCTGCTATGACAAAAGTCTGAACAAATCAGCTTAAGGGAAAAAGAATTCTTTTGATTCAGGGTTTCAGAGGACTGGGGCCCATTGGCTGGTCCCATTGCTTTGGGTCTGAGATGGGACAGAACACAATGGCAGAGAAGGTGTGACAGACCTGAGCTGTGGACCCCTGGGCACGGAAGCAGGAAAAACCGACTAGGATAGGCTGTCCCCTTCAAGGGTGTACCCAGAATTGCTTTCTCCAATTAGTTCCCACTTCCCAGTAATATCAAATTATGATTCCAAGTCAGGCGTGTTGGTGCGTGCCTTTAATCCAGTACTCGGGTGTAACTGTTCGCTCAATTCGGAAAATAACCAGGCCAGCTTAAAGATGAACAATTATATTTTTAATTGTTATAAGGGAAAACTCACGCCACAAGAATGGGAAGTCCGAGTTCCGCTGTGTCCAGCAGGAATCACCCAGAGAGAGCAGGGTGCACCTGGTCTGTCCCAGTTTTCTTCCTGGGCTCCAGATAGCCACGCCTTAACTAGGCTCCACTTCTTAAAGGTGATTGGTTAACAGAGCTTCCCCCGTCACCTCCCCCTTTTGTCTAAACAAGATTGATTCAAACCCAATACAACTATATACAATAGGAACAGTTACCAAATATAAAATTACAAGCAATATAAGCAATATTAAGCAAGGAACACATAACAAAAGTTTTACTAAACATTCTATTTCAAGGAGTCTAAATCTTTTTGTTTGTTTTTTGTTTTTTTGTTTTTCGAGACACAGTTTCTCTGTAGCTTTGGAGCCTGTCCTGGAACTAGCTCTTGTAGACCAGGCTGGCCTCGAACTCACAGAGATCGCCAGCCTCTGCCTCCCAAGTGCTGGGGTTAAAGACCTGCACCACCACCGCCCGGCAAGGAGTCTAAATCTTGCATTGGAATTAAGCTTAGCTAAATCATGAGGAAGGTAACTATGACTATCTAATCTTCAACCCCATCGAAGATCTGAGAATGGAAACAATATTACCTGAGTAAGCAGGAAGTGCAATCAAGCAACTTCCAAAATGTACAACAAATGACAGAGACAACTGGCTACCTGGGCAATCACCCAAAGTCTCATTTGCAACGTTGAAGCAACCAACTTTGGCTAAGGCCTAAAATGACTGACATACCATTTTCAAAGGCAAGAAACTTTTCAAAACTATCTTACCCTGTCTTGGCAGGATTTGACATTCCTGTTTTATCCATTTATGGATACTGTGTATCTTTGTGAGTAGTTGAGGTATGGGCATTTCTTTGCCCAAAGGCCAGTTATACCAAGAAGAAAATAAGCTCCAGGTAGAGTGTCTTTGGTGCTCAACATTCTCTCGGGAATAGATTGGTGCTGCTAGGAGCAATTGTGTCTCACTTCAACAGAACTCTAAGTTATTTAAACGCCATTTTTACAGCTCTTTGAAGTAGTTGAAGATTATCTATCTATCTATGCAGAATATAATCTCTATGTATCTAAAGAACCTGATTAGTCTAACTATAAGTATGACAAACATAGATGACTATTGATCTATAATTCTCAATACCTATCCAACTTAAAGACTAAGACAATAAACAACTGTGCAATAAATGAGGATAATGACCTCCAAATGTAAACAATGTATAAGTATCTTGATCAGAGGTAGAAATGTACACTGCAATATTGTAAATATATATCAATATATAAAAAAATGTTTTAAACAGAGGTAGAAGCATGCATGCATACAATATTCAATATTATTTAACTTTGTATCAATATACAAGAATCGATACCAATGTAATTGTCTATAAACAATAACTCACAAACCAATCTATTATCCCATCATCCAATTTTCCCTTTTTTTTTTATAAAAAGATCCCTGAGCTTATAAAATTTCCCCCAACCCTCAACCGTATATCAATATAATCAACCCCTAAATGATGTCCCTAACCCTGAGGACAAACTTTGCTGGGAGAGGGGCATTTGTTCTAGAATGGGTCTGGGCTCATTGGGGGGAGGGCTACATCTCCCCAATCCTGTATCATACTTGAGCCAAACTAGTCATGCTTACATTTTAGCCAGAAAACCCTTATCTTCAATGTCACTGATTAGCAATTTCCCATCAATGGCTCCCACCCTCCTACTGTGGTCAACAATACTCCCTACCCCCACCCTACCTTTTTTGTTTGTTTGTTTGTTTTGGGTTTTGTTTGTTTTGGTTTTCTCGACAGGGTTTCTCTCTGTAGCCTTGGAGTCTGTCCTGGAACTCACTCTGTAGACCAGGCTGGCCTCGAATTTACAGAGATCCACTTGCCTCTGCCTCTCGAGTGCTGGGATTGAGGATGTGTGCCTTCACCACCCGGCCCTGACACATCTCTTTTGTGAATGTGGGCACAATGTCATTTTAGCCATTTTGTGAGGAGTGTAGCTTATGGCACTGTGCAAAGGGCATTCCCGTACAGGCCAACAGTCATTTACCTTCTGTCTCAACAACTTCATTTGAGACAGACAGTCTCATGATCCAGGTTAATCTTGAACTCACTTTGTAGCTCAGGGTGATGTTGAACTTCTTGTTTCTATGTCCGAAGTGCTGGGATCACAAGTGTATCTCACCACACCTGGTTCATATGGTGCTGAACCTAGGGCCTCATGTATGCTAGACAAGGACACTACAGATTATGCTACACTCCTTGCCCCAGTCATGAGCTTTAGATAGTCATAAGCAGCTTTAAAAATTCTTGTTTGCAGGCTGGAGAGATGGCTCAGGCGTTAAAGGCTAGGCTCTCAACCAAAAATACAAGAATTCCTGTTTAGGCCGTGTGTGTTAATGCACGCCTTTAATCCCAGCATTTGGGAGGTGGAAGGCAGGTGAATCTCTGTGAGTTCCAAGCCAGCCTGGTCTACAGAGTGAGTTCCAGGACAGCCAGGGCTACACAGAGAATCCTGTCTGGGGGGAAAAAAAGACTTCCTGTTTGAGGACTAGAGAGGTTATTCAGTGGTTAAAGCATTGCTTTTCTAGAGAATTCCAGTTGACTTCCAACACCCACATCTGGTGACTAACAGCCACCTGTAACACCAGCGCCCTCTTCTGGCTTCTGCACAGCATGGACACACACGTGCACACACACATGCATGCATGCGCACATACACACACATGCGATTTTTAAAAACCTTGACCCCTGTTGTTTTCTTTGCTGTGCTAGGAGGCTCAGGGCTTTATATCTGCCACTGATTTACATTCCTGGGCTCAGTCTACAAACAGCTTCTTCAAAAAATTTTGGCTAGGTGTGGTGAAGGCAGGGGCACTTTGTAAGTTCGAGGACAGCCTGATCTACATAGTGAGATCCTGTTTCAAAACAGCTACAACAAAAGTCCACAGCTTTTTCTTTATTGTGGCACAATATGCACGACATAAAATTTACTTTGAAAGCTCTTGCAGGAGATTTTTGAGGTAGGGCCTCGTGTGTTCCAGGCTGTCTTGAACTCTAGCTTTGCATCGCCTCCGAGTACTGGGATTGCAGGCTCACGCCCCCACCCCTTGTTATTATAACTCTGTGTGTGTGGTGTTTGGAGGCCACAGGTCAACCTGCTGCATTCTTCCTCATGTACTGCGCCCCTCATTTTTTGCTATAAGTTTTCTTGTTGGCCCCCGTGCTTGCTGAGTGGGTTATGCTGGCAGAGCAGAGAGCCCCTGGGATGTTCCTGCCCCCATCCCCCTAACCCCAAGGCACACCCCCACGCCTGTTTGTTTTTTTCTAACATGGGTTCTGGGGGATTGAACTTGGGTCTTCAAGCTTGCAAGGTCAGCCCTGATTTTACCCGTTGTTCAGTGGCATTAAGTACATTCATAAAGCTGCCCACCTGTCTCCACCACCCATCTCCAGATCGCACGCCCTTAAACAGTCACTTCCCACTCCCCTCCCTCTTCCCTAGCTCCTAGCAATGGGCATTCTACTTTCTGTTTCCGAATTTGACTATTTTAAACACTTCAAGTAAGTGGGGTTGTAGGAAACCTTTTGTGTCTGACTTATCTCACTCAGCACAGCGTCTTTAAGGTCCGCTCAAGCAATGGCTTGGGTCAGCCTTTCCTTCCTGGTAGAGACCGGGGAGTGTCTTGTTTCTCTGAATTTGACAGTGGACACGTGGTGTGTGAACAGTCTACTGACTGCTGGAGTTTAGTTCTGTGTATGTGTCCAGATGTGGGATTCCTCACTGTGTCCACGGCGACTCTGTTTGCAGCTTTAAGGAATGCCACACTACTTTCTATAGTGGCTGTTCCACTTTAGGTTACTTGAGAGTTCACAACAGTTCCCACACTCTTTGAGACAGGGTATAATTCTTTCTGACTTAGAATGCATGATGTAGACCAGGCTGGCCTCAAACTCATAGAGATCCACTTACCTCTGCCTCCCATGTGTTGGGATTAAAATCCTTCCATTTTCCCTTTAGCTTATTGACACTAGTGTTCTACCTATGTAAATCTCTCTCTCTCTCTTTCTCTCTCTCTCTCGGTTGTGTGTGCGTGTATGCGTGTGCGTGCGCGCGTTCCCGCACACGTGTGCGTGCATTTCCTAGACTGGCCTCTGTCTTCTTGTCTCAGCCTCTCTAGTAGCTAGGGCTTAGGACTACAGGTACCTAGTATACCTAGTGCCCATTTTTCTTTAGTCCTTGCCATTTGTGATTTATTTTGTTGAGACAGACTACAAGCACGATCACCACACTCCACTATTACGCTTTTAGAGAACTGTCTGTTCAGGAAGCAAGGCCTTTCTTATGTGAGCCCAGCACTGGCCTGGTTGACCTCACTCTGCCCTTAGGAGCAACCGCAGGAAGCCTCCCTATACACTCTGCTCTCTGAGCTCTCCTGGGGTTCCTGGAAGACCTGCATCTGCTTGGGCTGCTCCCACCCACGGGCTATTGGCTGCCTGGGAGGGTTTGTGAGTTCCTCACCTGTTTAGTCTCGAATCCCTGGTGGAGACCACCTGGCCAGCTCTGGGTCTTGAACTTTCCAGCTTTGGGCTCCAGCACAAGTTACCAAGTGAGCTTGTACAGAGCCCATGCCTCCTCACTCGAGCCGGAGACTGAGCTCCCATCCTGGGCGGGAATGGGGAGCCACTCTAACCTGGCAGTATGTCTAAGAGAGAAGCCTCTGCCATCCTGCACTGGGAGTACAGCGGAGGGGCTTGGGTGCTTCTCAGGCAAGAGGGGTTAGGTTGGAAATTGGCAATTGGTTTTGTAAAATGAGACAGAGGCTGGAGCGGGAAGTGAGGCCCACCGGCGGTGCAAAGGCTCCTTGGCGGTTGAGCTGCACTGAAGCCCTCCCTGTCACAGTCCCCAAGAGGGGAACCACAGAGGCTAGAGGTTTGTACTTCAGGACGTGTGGGGGCACTTCTTAGGCTATAAGCCCACTGCCTCAGTTTCCCTGCATTAGGAAACAAAAATTGACCAAGGAAAATGGAGAAGGGAAGTCTAAATCACACCGCCCCCATTTGTAAAGATCTTAAATACCCACTTTGGATCTCGAGATGTAACTCAGATTGGCCCAGCACTGCTTGGGGTGGCACTGGCTGGGATGCTCCTGTAATCCTAGCACTGGGGAGGTTGGTGGTATGAGAAGAGAGGCAGATGTCTTGGAGTCCTGGGTGAAAGCCGGCTCACAGCCTGCTCTTACTGCCTCTTTCCACGTCACTGAAGCCTCGAGGCTCTGGGAGGCAGGTGTCAGTACTCCTAAGTGACAAATAAGCTAACTGGGGTTGAACTAGGTACTTCCCCAAAGTCGTACTAGCAAAGGACAGAGCCAGCTCTCAGACCCAAACCTAGCACCTGCCTCCCAGAGCCTCCCAGAGCTTCAGTGACATGGAAAGTAGCATTGAGCGCAGGCTGGGAGCTGGCTTTCACCCAGGACTCTAAGACATCTTTTTCATTTATGTTTTTTGTTTTTTCGAGACAGGGTTTCTCTGCAGCTTTGAAGCCTGTCCTGGAACTAGCTCTTGTAGACCAGGCTGGCCTTGAACTCACATAGATCCACCTGCCTCTGCTGGGATTAAAGGCGTGCGCCACCACCGCCCGGCATCTTCCTCTCTTCTCATGCCCCCAACCTCCCCAGTGCTAGGATTATAGGAGCGTCCCTAGCCAGTGCCACCCCAAGCAGTGCTGGGCCAATCTGAGTTACATCTCTAGATCCAAAGTGGGCATTTAAAACCTTTAAAAATGTTCGTTATTGGAGCCAAACAGCCTTGGTTTAAATGCCTTTTTGGGAGCTGAGGGGATGCTTGCTAGGAGAGACAGGGGACTGCTGGGGCTGCTGGCTGTCAGCCTAGCTTCAGTTTCAGTGAGGGACCCTGTCTCCAGGGAAGCAGACAGTGGCAGAGCAGGGAAGGGAGGGAGTAGGAGGTGAGAGAACAGGATGCTTAATGCTTTTTGGCCTTCACACACTTGCATACTTGCATGGGCGCGCGCACACACACACACACACACACACACACACAGGAACACATATAAAAATTACAGCTTTTCCACTTTCTACTAACTTTGAGAAAGTTATTTTCCTTTTTCTTGCCTCAGTTTCTCCATCTTTAAATTTTTTTAAAAAATGTTTTTTCCCCCAGTATATGATGTGTATGTGAGAGTAGGCATGCTTGCCACAGCACACGTGTAGAGGTCAGAGGACAACTTCCAGGAATTTATCCCCCCTCCGCCCTCCCCAGCTCTGTAGATGGAACTCAGGTCTTCTGGCTTGTATTACTAGCGCGTTTACTAAGCGGTCTTGCTGGCACACTCCATACTATTTTTTAAATTTTATTTTATGTGTATGAGTGTTTTGCCTGCATATGGGTGCCTGGTGCCCAGGGAGGTCAGAAAAACACATTGGATTCCCTGGAACTAGATTTACAGCTCATTTGGGGCTGCTGTGTGGGTACTGGGAACTGAACCCAGGTTCTCTGCAAGTACAGCAAGTACAGTTCTCTGCAAGTACTGCTGAGCCATCTCTCCAACCCACCCCCATCTTTAAATCTCCCAGCCAGGTGTGATGGCTCACAGCTATAATTAAACACCTGAGAGGCTGAAACAGGAGGATTGCTCTAAGCTCCAGGCCAGCCTCGGTTTCAGAATGAGACCCTGTCTCAAAGATCCAAACAATGACAAAACACTAGGCATGGTGTCCTTCTCCGCAATCCCAGAGGCGGAGCAGGAGGAGCAATCCAAGCTTGGAGTCAGCCTGAGTTATATCATGGGTTCCAGGACAGTTGAACCAAAATGTGAGATTTTGTTTCAAAACCAAACAACAACAACATACATGAGAGGAAATGGTGTGGTGGTTCACACCTGTAATCCCAGTACGCTAAAACATGAGTTCAAGGTCAGAAGTCAGCCTGTTATCTAATAGTAAGTTCCAAGCAATAGAGAGACCCGTCTCACAAAACCAGTCCATCCACACACACACACGCGCACACACACACACACACACACACACACACACGCACGCACACACACACACACACACACGTACAGTCTCCGGTGGGATTCGATGAGGCTTGTTCCCGGAGTTCTGACAGATGGGCCTGAGAGGTTCCATGTAAGGTTGAACTTGACTGGATCTGGAGAACCTCTGGGCTGGACGGCCATCAGTGGTTGGATTTATTTTCTGTTTACTGCTGCCCTCTGGTTTTAGCTTTTTGTTTTTGTTGTTGTTTTCCAGGTAGGTTTTCTCTGTGTAGACCAGGCTGTCCTTGAACTCAGAGATCTGCCTTCCCCTGCCTGAGTGCTGAGATTATAGGTGTGCGCCTCCACCGCCCAGCTGACCTGCTCTTCTTAGGCTCCCCTGGGAGGTGCACACAGGTGGCAGTACTGAGTCCTTGCCACAGCTTGAGGTTCGTTTTTGAGTTAACTTGCTGTGTGAACTTAGACAAATCGCTTTCCCTCTCTGGGCCCATTTCCTTTTGATACAGTGAAGCGGTAGGTGGGTTCTTTTTCAACACCTTCAGTGTTGCTGTGCGGTTTTCTCTCCTTGGAGACGGCGTAGCCACTGAAATTTCCCTCCCGAGCAGAAACAGGCTCGCTCACCCTGCCCTCCACCCCTTACTGATTTGTTGGTCTATTCCTGGGTGGGGATGCTTGATGTCTTATACTTGGTGATATTTTTAACTTCTTGGTGGAAAAAGAAGAGGTGACAAGAAAATCTGAGTCATTTCACTGTTTGCCTGCCGAGGGTCAGAGCCAGGTCCCTTGGGTCCCAGCGCAGCTTCGATTCTGGGCTTGCTCTTGGCTCAGCAATTTCTGTGGAGAGCACACTCTGTCCCCACCCCCTTTATCAGGGCGTCCTTCGCCCATCCCAGGCATGGTCCTTCATATATTTTATTGCAAAAAGGTGACCTTAAGGAATTATTGTTAATAGTGCTTATATCTTGTGATATGTGTCCTTCTGGCCTTTCCCTTCCTGCATGTACTGTAATATGTAATATACGATTATAAACATGAGTTTTAGAAACTTTGGATCAAAGCATGTCTGCCTTCTACACGATACATCTTCAATATTTTTCTAAAATATACATTCTGAAGTTTTATTTTTAAAGATTTATTTCGTCTCTTCTCATTTTAACTTTTTTGTTTCTGTTTTATGTCTGTGGGTGTTCTACCTGCACCTGTGACTATCACTTCATGTCTGCGGTGCCCACAGAAGCCAGAGCTTCAGGCGGCCTGTAGTTGTGAAGGGTTGGAGCTGACGTGGGTGCTGGGATCAAACCCGGGTCCTCTGGAGGAGCAGCTGATGCTCTCAACCTCTGTGCTGCCTCTCCAGCCCGCTTGAAGTTTTATTTTTTTGTTTTTGTTTTTAAGTCCTGGTTGGCCCGGGATGCTCTGTGTAGATCAGTCTGGCTTTGATTTTCAAAGGTCTGGGCTTAAAGGCATGTGCCCTGAAGTTTTATTTTTAGTAGATACAGAATAATCAGGCACATTTGTAGGTACATGTAATGCTTTGATACACATATGTAACATGAAATAGATTTCTTCCAGGCTACTCTCTTAAATGACTATCATAACAGACATAGCTAGTCCTTTAGTGTTGGAGAATTCCTTATTCCCAGCATCCCGCTTTTTAAAAATAACATTGTGTTTCCCAGCGGTGGTGGTGCACGCCTTTGATCCCAGTACTAGAGAGACAGAGGCAGGCCAATCTCTATGAATTCGAGGCTAGCTTGGTCTACAGGGCAAGTTCCAGGACAGCCGAGGCTATACAGAGAAACCCTGCCTTGAAAAACCCAAAACCAACCAACCAAAAAAAAAAAATTGATTCTGTTGATTTTTTTTCCTTTTTTTTTTTTTTTTTTTGAGACAGGGTCTCCTAGTATTAGCCTTGAACTTGATTCACTTCCTCCTCAGGTCCGAGTGTTAGGGTTCAGATGAGCTCTTTGTACTGCTCTGTGCTGAGCTGACTGGATTCCAGGGTCCACGAGTCACCCCTAACACAGCCCTTCTTTGTACCTGCAGAGCCCCCGAGCACTCCCACAGGGATCCTGGAGAACCCCACACAGGTGAGCCGCCCCCCAGGACTGCACTGCTCCAGGCCAGAATCTGGTTACCTGCCGGTTGGATCTTCTAGAGCGTGACTGTGGGCCAGTTCCCTGTCCCTCAAAGCTGTAAGGCGCCATCTGCCTGGTTCTGGTGGCTACTGTTTCATCCTGAGCTGTTTGGACACCACCGATGGCTTGGTCTGAGACCAGATTCAATTTATCCATGGCCTCCCCTGTGGCAGCCTGGTATCATGAAGTATTGGAAAGAGGATTATGTCTGAAGCTGCTTAACAAATCCGTTTACTAATCCAATTTCCCACCCAACTCTGTTTCCTCGCGTGACCCTTAATTCCCTCAATACTGAGCTGGGGCCTTTGTTCCTCTGCCCCCCAAAGCACAGAGAAGGAGGCAGAGGTCTGGACCTCCCATGCTGGCTTCACAGGCCGTTCTAGAAGGGATGTCTTCAGGGGGCTGTCCTTTTGGGGCTTTACGGGCAAAAGCAGCTGAGTTCTTGCCTCTTAGGCCAGAGAGTTCCAGGCAGGTCCTAAGTAGCTGAGGACTGGCCACCTTCTCCACTGTGTGGGTAAAATTTCAAAATTGGATCCGGAAGCAGAACTTAAGCCTATCTGAACTCAGAGGTCTGCCCACATGTAGCTAGCTAGCGAGGAGTGGAGTTAGGATGCTGGGACTGACGAGCTTTTCCCAGGAGGCTACCACTGCACCTGGCAACAGACCCATGGACAACTGCTTTGTTTACCGACCATGTCCTCTGTGCCTTTGGCAAAGAGATGGGCACCTGGGATGGGGAAGGGAGCCCACGAACAATGCCAGTGACAGGTTGGCAGTTGACAAAGATCGGCTCGGAGAGGCTCAGGAGACAGAGGTGGTGGCTTCGCAGAAGTGTGTATGGATGTTGAACAGGCTGATGATGGTCATTTCATGTCTCCCAGGTCTCTGATGAAGACTATGATGATGAGGAGGATCTGTACAACCAGCCTGTAAAAGCGACAAGCTTACCGGGTAAGCGCTAGTGTCTCGGTATTCCTCCGGCCTGCGGAAGAGCGCACGCTCGGACACTGAGCAAAGGCAGCAACAGTTGTCCATTGTTTTACGTAACTCAATGCAGCATTTAGGACTGAACTCAGGGCCTTGAGCATGCTAGGCAAGCCTCTGCCAGTGAGCTACAGCACCAGCTCATCTTTCATTACTTCGTATGCTCGTTTGATCTTATCTGCTAAGAAGCAATGAAGCCTATGAAAAGAGTGGCCAGGTCAGTAAGCTAACTACAGTCTGGCTGAGCAGACTGTGGATGTCATTGCTAGAGACTGCAATGGAGGAAGCCTGCTTAGGGAGCTGCTGGCTTTGTTCACATAGTTGCACTGGCCCAGCCTAGAGTGTGGGCTCTAATTCGACTCAGGAAGGTTTCTAGGGACTGGGCGGCAAAGGAGCCCAGCAAAGGGAGACAGAACATTCTGGGCGGGAAGGGAGATCCGGGAGAGCCCTGCAGGAAAAGGGACATGGCATGTCTGGGGCTTGAATGCCATGTTGGGGATAGGCAAGCGATGACACCCCAGTGGAGAAATGGCTCCGAAATACTTGTTGGAAGTCTTCATGCCTCGCTCACCCAGACTACTGGATCTACCACCACGGAGTCCTCAGAGCCGTCTGCCTGATAAAGGACACCAGGAAAGTTACTCTGAGAGTAAATGGCCAGAGAGTTGGCTTCCGGGTGAGAATCAGCCCCTCTCAGCCTGTGAGTGGTTATTATGCTAGGAGCCTGAGCGCGGCTCCAGGAGATGGCCTTGGCCCGCAAGCTGGCAGTTTTGCTGCCTTCCAGAGCAGCATCTGCTTCTGTACTCACTGACTGACTTTATTTTCCCTCCTCCCATCCCTCCTTCCCTCCCGCTTCCCTTTTCTCTACCCCACCCCCCACAGCCTCAGTGCAAGATTCTTCCTCAATATCGCTGCCAACATTCCTGGTGGCTGGAGGAAGCCTGGTGTTTGGGTTGCTCCTCTGTGTCTTCATCATCCTGAGGTGAGATGGGTCCGAGGGGCTGTGTCCTGCACTCTGTGTCTTAGCGCTCATCTGCCCTTGTGGTTGTCAGAACCTCACTCATTTCTTTATTCAGCAAATGAGCACACACCACACACACACACACACCACGCATGCATGCACGCACACACACACCACACATGCATGCATGCATGCGCACACACACATACCACATACACATGCACACACACACACACCACACATGCACACACACACACAGCTACTCTGAGCCCTGGGTTGGATGCTGCAGGAGGCAGGGGATAGGATAGGTACTGTCTAGTGAGGAAGCCAGTCCCTGACAGGGAAAGGCTGACGAGGCCATGGTAGGGAGGAAGAGGAGGACTTTTGGCAGAAAGTTCTCTACACACTAGCTCCTGAGATCCTCACAGCGGCAGGCTGTGCTCAGCCCAGGACTGTTCATGTTCTTATCCTTCCCTCCTTTCCTTATTTTTAGTGTTGGAGTTCAAATCCAACGCTAGGCAGGGCTTCTGGCACTGAGCTGTATCCCTGGTCTCAAACAGTGACTTCCAGGGAAGTAGGGAGCAGACTGTCCAATGACTGTGCAGATGACAAGGGTCTGACCGGGTTGGGACAGCTTTATACCTTGGGGTCAAACAGGAGTGTGTCAATACTTGGGGACTGCATACTTTCTCCAACAAGGCCACACCTCTCAATCCTTTCAAATAGTGCTACTTTCTGGTGACTAAGCATTCAAATATATGAATCTATGGGAGCCGTTCTTATTCAAACCACCAGTCATTTTTAGGGTATTTCCTCAGACATGAATTCCTGGGTCAGAGGGGCTGAGTGCTTTACAGTGCATGGGGCAGCAAGCAGTGTGTCCTCTCACAGGGAGAATTTCCTCAGCGGCCGGCTGGGCTCTCTCCCTGCATCCATGCAACAGTCTGCAGATTGTTTATGCCGTTTGGCTAACAGGCCAAGAGCCAACGGCAGATTCAGAGCCAGCTGTCAATCATTTATCATATCAAAAACAAGAATAGTCTGCTGGTACAGAAAGCCCAAGAAAATGCCCAGATTGTGTTTTTGATGTTGGCTTCTGCTCCTCCCTCACAGCCCTTCCTTGGGTAATTGGCATGTAATGAAATTGAGGGGGGCTCACCTTACTCCCCCTTTGGGGGTCAGCCATAGAGAAGGAGGTCAAAGGGAGAAGAGGAGGCCCTGGTCTAGCACACCTAGCAAAGGCCCCTTGGGAAGGAGCCCCCCACCCCCACCTTCGCAGATCGGTATCTGCAGCTCAGCTTCCTTCAGGCTGCCAGCTGACTTTCTCTTGGTTGCTGAGTCTGGCCTCGGGCCCAGCCAGCATGCTGAGGAGCTGTGATCTGAGTGATGCCTATCTCCTTCCTCCCCACCGTTGGCTTTCCTGTCAGATGAACCAACACGTGCCCAGTGGTTGCCTTTCTGGGAGCAGGATGCTAGGCTCTCCCTCCCAGGGTGGGGTGGGCGGAGGTATGGAGACCTGAGGATGGGAGTTCTGACTGCACAGGGCGGGCCTGTGTCTGCCGTTCATGGCGGGCTGTGAGTGATCTGCCTCCTGCCAGCCTTAGCTGGACCGAGTTCCATTTTCCCTCCCCACGGAAAGAATATTCTCCTTTTTGTGTGACTGGACGGAGAACTGAAGATGCGTGCCTCATGTCTGGCACAGGGCTGATCACCGGCCATCAGGTGACGTTTGGAGTGCATAGAGGAACACACATTTCTTTCCCTTTGTAAATGGGGCCAATGAGATGCGGTCTTGTTAGGACACCTCTGGTGATGATATGAGATCTGAGTAGTCAGCATTTTTGTAAGCTGAGCCTGGGCACACCCAGCAACCAGGGCAGACAGCTGCTGCTGGTGTTTTTCACCATGACATTGGCCTGAGAGGAAGCTCATGTCTGTGTGTTTGTTTTTGTGTGTTTGCTTAAAGGCTCAAGAAGACATGGAAGTCTCCAGCTGTGCAGGAAAGCAAGATGAGTTCTCCCCCGCCATATTCCTTGGGACAGCTGAAGCCGGCCTTAGTACTGGTTCCTCTCCTCACCTCAGCAGGGTCCCACAACAGCTCCAGGCCTGACAACACCTTAAACCACAGCTGCCCGGGTCTCAGATACCCGCAGAGCCCTTACGACACCAGCAATAGGGACAGCTCATTCCACAGCTAGTTTTCTGGATGGGACTTGGCAGCTGGTATCGGATCAGCCCTGCCATTCCAGCTCACCTGGGCCGGAGTGGCAGGTGGGGTGCAGCTTCCCTTTCGCATGAGAGCCTTGCAGAAGGTGCGGAGGGGTGAGGACTGTGCGCTGCATATGCTCCGAAGACAGGGGTTGTGAGGGACACAGGCCACCATGAGGACATAAGCCCCCACACCCTCAGGATAGCCTCAGGTCGGGGTGCCAAAGGTTGCCCTAATTACCTAGCTTCAACTCACTTCCCCCAACCCACCTTTCAGTGAACTCTTAAAATCCAAGCACCTTTGGCCTTCTCTTTTCCTAGGCTGCTAAGGCTGGGGAGGATCTCATGCCTTCTCTCCTTCTCAATACCTGGAAAGCCGCTGGAAAAGCAGCTGGAGTTCCACTTGTGACGAATCTCTCAGGGCCTGATGGTTTAAGAAGAATGATATTAATCTCTTGTAAGCAGTTTCAGAATTCCAGGCACTGCTGACTTCAGAAGTTTTATTTTCTTATTTGAACTCAGGACTTCAGGAGAAGAGAAGCAGGAAGGAAGGGGAGGGATGGGTCTCCACTGTGCCCGTTCTAGTTCAGGGGACACAGACTCTGAAATCCTGTTTTCTGTCCCCCACTACTCTCCCAGGGAAGGGTGCTGTTAGTGAGGACCTCTGCTAGGACAGAGAGTATAGCTACTTTACTCCGGCCTTGCTCATACTGGTTTCAACTGGACCTGAGCTACTGGGAAAGACAACATTCATGAAAAAAGAAAAACTTAACTA
The DNA here is from genome assembly GCA_004026605.1 of Ondatra zibethicus. Taxonomy (NCBI): domain Eukaryota; kingdom Metazoa; phylum Chordata; class Mammalia; order Rodentia; family Cricetidae; genus Ondatra; species Ondatra zibethicus. The sequence goes on from PVIU01011524.1 coordinate 41,287, forward strand.
GCAAGAAGGCATTTTCATTTTGCTTTTACAAAACTGTTGCCTGAGCTGCACACCTTTAATTCCAGCATTTGGGAGGCAGAGGCAGGTGGATCTTTCTGAGTTCAAGGCCAGCCTCTAACTGAGTGAGCACCAGGACAGCCAGAGCTACGCAGAGAAACCTTGTCTTGGAAAACAAAACAAACAAGAAAAGAAAACTGTTGCCTGTTTCTCTTGACCCTGGAAGAGGCCACACACTGTGTGCTGGTGTATGAGCCACCTCTGTGGCAGGGTGGGTGGGAGATGATAGTGGGGTGGGGGATGGCAGGGTGATACAGTAGCTTTGTTTAGCACAAAAGCCAAGTCAAGTGAAAATCGAGAAATAGTTTCCTGTAACAGAGAAGACTTCGGTTTCGTTCTGTGTCTTGTTTTCTGTCTTAAAAAGTCTGTGCTCGGCTTCAGGGAATGAATGTGCGCCAGGCTTAGGAAAGAAGGGTGTCTGCTTCCTGTTACCCCTCACTGCCACTGTGGCCTTCCTTCCTTCACAGAAACCCTCCATTCAGTCCCGCAGAAGCACTGGTCCCCTCTGTCACTTTCCCTTGGGGCTTTGAGAATTCACTGATGTTAGTGGTCACCCAGGAGACTGCAGAGTGGTGATGGGATTAAAGTGAGCCTTGCAACCATTTACCAGATCCCAACACTTTGCTAGTAAATGCCACCCCCAGGGGACAGGCGGTGGAGCCCGGATCCGCTTGTGCTATCTGCTCCAGAGTTCCAAGGCGCTGCTGCCCTAAGCTGGGAGTTATTCTCTTTTCAGGCTTTGTATGTTTCAGGGCCTGTTGCTGTCTTAGAAAAGGGTTTGTAAGTTGACAAAAACCAGGCAGGTATTCATGGTTTTTTTTCCCCTTTGTTAAGTTTCTGGGACTCAAGAGTGGCAAAAATGCTGTGAAAGGGAGTATCAGAAATAGCGATCTGTACGGAGCAGGTGACTGAGCCCACACGCGAGGCTTAGTTCTTCACCTGGCTTTGCCCGCATGCTGTTACCAAAGCCAGGCAGAACAAGCTGGTGGAAGATTGAAATCCAGATAACTCATTATCTCTGAAAGCTAAGTAGCTTTAATCCCCAAGTTGTTATTGCTTTCACTATTATTATAAAAGGCTAACCCTCCCCCTTTTTCCTTTTGACTTTTAATAAGCTAATGTCAATGAAGTCTGATTCATCTGAGCCTCGGCTTCGCTCAAACACACAGGTATAGGCCCTCAGCTGCTTCTGGCCTCAAATCTGTGTCACTGGAGTTTCTGCAGCCCACAGGCTGCCTATCAACAGTCACTTGGCACCTGCAGTCAGGGATCGGGCAGGCAGATGTGGAGGCTTTAGGCAGAGTTTAAACATGACCTTCGCTGCACGGTGGGAAGAGTAGAATGTAGACCGGCTCAAGTTCTAAACTGATCTTTGATTCTTATGGCATCAGTAAAACAGCTTTAAAATATTTCAAGGGAGTAGCAGGGCTGTGCACCTGAGACGTTTGGGGACCGAATGCTTTCTCTCCGTGAGTGTGGTCTCTGCAGTTTCTCACTTGGCTGTACGCTCACACGGAGTCTTTGCCGTGTCCCTGATGTTTTGGGAGAAAGGAAACTGGTGTGAAGTTCATGGCTGGAATTGGGCTGGAGCCAGTGGAGAGCAGAGCCCAGCAGGGTAGGTCGGCTGTGGCCTCGCTCTGCAGGTCTGAGGACTGCCTGGCCTCCTTTTTCTCCCTAGCAGCTCTTTATGCCTGACCTGGTTGGAGAGGATTCCCACACTCAGCTGCAGGTGGAGGTACTGAGAAACCTATCTTCAGGGTTACAGGGTCACCCCAAGAACCTTTTCCATGCTGCAGCCTATGGTGAGGTTGTGGCTGGAAGTGGCAGGCCAGCTGGCTCAGGTCCTAGGGCTGGTGGTGCTGGGGAGGGTCTGCCAAAGGTCTTTCCAAGCTCTAGTCCTCGCGAGGTTGGGTACCAGTTCCAGGAGTTTCTATGGCAACCTTGATGCTTATTAAGGAAAATTGCCATTTTTGTGAATGTATGCTCAGATGGAGATCTTAGTTTCAGGGAAAGGACTGGTACTGACAGACTTTCTTGGCTAGAGATCATATCCGTTAAGCAGAATACCTCAATGCTACATGTTTTTGTTTCGAGACAATGTTTTTAAAGTTTTTTACCCATGTTACCTGCAAGTTGATACCTAAGCTCTTTCTACAAAGTAGTGTAATATATTTTTTCAATGGTTTTTTTTTGGGGGGGGAGGGAACCACTGTTTTTTAAGAGTGAAAACTGTAACTGAAATAAATACTTTTCCAAACTGCACTTGATGTATCTTGCTTTGGGAACCTTTTCATTAAAAGGAAAACCTCGTGTGATTAACGGGAGTAAAGAGTGTGGAAGGTTAAATGACTAAGTATAATTAAGTAGGAGTATCCGAGGGGCATGGTGGCTCACTCCTAAAATCCTGACACTAGGAAGGAAGAGGTGTGACAATTTCTCCAAATTTGAGGCTAGTGAGAGAGACCCTGTTTCACTTACACACACACAAACACAAAAGCAAACAAAAAACCAGGACCAGAAACTACCAATTTCTCAAAAGGCTTTAGCTAATTTCTCCCATACCAAGCCCTGAAATTTCTGGAAAGAGGCTCGTGTCGCATTCACGATGCTCGTCATTACCGGATCACTGTTGAAAGAAGGAAGACCTGCGACTTCGGTGTCCACTGGATCATGGAGGTGACAATGGCATCCTGCGAGCCATCCTGAACTCTCGGTTATCAGATGACTGAGTCTGTTCCACACTGAGAAGGGTCTTGGACCAGGAAAATCTGGGCCCCAGTCATCCCAATGTCCTAAACTGAAGAAAAGCCATCATGTGGACGCTTTGTAGGTGGAGGGAGAGGACACCCCAGGGAGAGGCCTCCACTCAGACAATGCCAAATTGGGAGCCGCTGCTCTGTCTCCCTAAGCAGCCCTTCTTCCCCTGAGGCTGGGAAGGCAGCACAGGAGCCGCGTGTCCCCTTGGCGGCCAGGTTACATGGGTGGGAGTGGAGAGACCAGGTCCCCCCCGCCCCAGCCCTGTGCTCTCCAGATGACGCAGGGAGTAGATGGTGACTCTCCACAAGGAGCAGTTGCTGGAAGTCTCTGCTAAGAAGCATTTTTTTTTCTTGAAGGCACAAGGGAAGTAACATTTTCTGTAGATCTGTGGGAATTGCAGGCCCCACGCAGTGGTCACGCTTGGTGGGTTAGTGTGCTGTGTGAGGGCTTAGGTGGGATGGGGGTGGGGCAGGGTGAAAATACAGAACTCAAGAAAATGGTATCGGGGATGTGGCCCAGTTGGTAGAATGTAGTCCCAGCATGCCCAGGGCCCTGGGTTTGACCTTTGGCACTGCATACATTGGTAGTGGCACAAAGCTGCACAGACACCTTAATGGGGGGGGGTCAGTAAGGTCATGAAATGCTCACACCCCCAGTCTAGAAATACTCTATCAAGATCAGTTTGAATATTCCCCTTGAGGGCGAATGTGTGTCTCAGGAAGCCACGTGAACTCTCCAGATGGCTCTCCTGGGGCGATGATGGGACGCAGAGTGACGTGAGTGAGCATGGCGAGCCTGGTGTTCACGACCTTTCCAGGTGTGGCTGGGTGGGGGATGCAGGTTCACCCCCTGTAGGCACCCCTCCCTGAGACCCAATAAATTAACTGGTCCCCAGAGTAAACTTGGCCAGACTCCTGCATGCCTTGGTTTGGGTTTGTGGTTGGGACCTTGAGAGGAGGGGCAGACATTGCTTCACTCTCTGCCAAGGAAGGAATTTTAGCCACAGTAGTTAATAGTTAGGAAACATGCATGGGTACCGAAAAGGTCTATCATCGACCCTGTTGGTTATCCAGAAGTCTACAGCTTTTGGCAGAGCTGACCTATCAGAATCCACTCAGGAGGGCTGGAGGTAGTGCAAAGCATTCTCAGCACACGCCCTGGCTTCCATTCCCAGCCTCGTAAAATATCCATAAAGTTAGCTGGTAATAATGGCTGCCCTGTATCAGTTCCTCTGTGTTGCTTATGAGCAACTCTTCGCCTCAGCCTGGGGCTGCTTCGAGGTAAACACTTCACACACTTCAAGGTGGGGCAGTTGAGGCTCCTTTCAGGTAAAGAGTGGTCCAGGAGTCCCAGGCTAGTGAGCAGATCTAATAAGACCCCAAAGTTAGGTCTTCTCCACCCCAAGGCAGGTGCTGTTTCCTCGCCACAGGCTCAGGTCCTATAGTGGTTGGTGACGTTGATAGGTCTTTTCTGCAGGCCATGTGCTCTCTCCCATTTTGCCGAGGTAGAGAGGCCTGGACCACTCAGTCCACCCAGTGTCCCTGGTTTCTTATTTGGTTTGTCAAGAGGAGGCCAACAGCTGAGCCTACTGGAAGTCTAGTCCCACGGGAAAGGCGTGGCCAAGGGTTGACCTTGAAGAAGTCAGAGCGGAAATCACTTCCTTAAACTTATTATGGGTTGCCAGGGGCTTCCCTTTCAACTGGACTTGTCCTGGTGAGATTTACTCCTTGCTAGCTGCCTATTTTGCATATACTTAATGGACTTTTAAAAACCCTCCAATTTTGCTCTGGATCGCAGGGCCCCATCGCGTGGCGGAACAGAAAGGCCAGCAACCTAAGAGGCCAGCCTGAACATCTGAGTTGAACTTTATACAAGCAGAAGACAGTTTTGGTTTTTTGTTTGTTTGTTTTGTTTTGTTTTGGGTTTTTCGAGATAGGGTTTCTCTGTGTAACAGTTCTAGCTGTCTTAGAACTAGCTCTTGTAGACCAGGCTGGCCTTGATCCGCCTGCCTCCCAAGTGGTAGGATTAAAGGCATGCGCCACCACCACCTGGCAAGACAGAAGTTTTGATTTGGAAAATTTCTAACACTTTCTCTAAGTCTGTTCCCAGCTCTCCTGGCCTCTTTGGGGACCTGCACATATGTGATAGACGCACACACACAAATAAAATAAAATGCATTAAAATCTGGGACTAGAAAGGCGGCTCAGGGGCTAAGAAGCACCAGGCGCTCTCGCAGAAGGTTAAAGTCATTCACGGAAAACCCAGAAATCTCGGAAATGTTCACACGGAGCACTCAGGATAAAATCACAGCCGTTTCTGAGAACCGTCTCTCAGTTTCTTGAAGCGCCTTACTGAGAAGGAGGGGAAGAGCCTTCACCACTGGCTTCCTGTGGGTGGGGCTCACGCAGGGACTTATAAACTTGGGATCTTTTAGATCTCACAAGATGAAAGCAACTCAGCGCCCCTTAGGACGCTTTTGTTTTCGTTCTTCTGAGACAGTGTCTTTCTCCGCAGCCCAGGCTGGCCTCCAGTTCACAGTTCTTCCCGTGCAGCCTGCCCTGTTTGGGAGTTACACCCAGCCAGTTTTAAGACAAACAGTGCTTGGCTTTAAGGGCTTGCCCCTCAGCTCACTAGGCCGCTTCTAATCTCAGGATCCCCACTCCCCTTTAAATAAACCATCTCTGTTTCTGTTTCTGGTGCAATCCTTTGGCCTAGGCTACAAGAGCCTGAACTCAGGTGTCCTCTTAACTCTGATATGCAGTCTGGAACTAAGCATGGTTTTCTTATTTTCTTATCTCTTTTTTGGATTCAGGCTAAGGCCTAAATATAGTTTTCCCTGACATGCTGGGCTTTCTCAATGTTCTCTGACCTCCAAGCCTAATTAAAGGTCAGGACTTCCTCCTCCTGGCAGTAGCTGGGACTTCAGCTTCCCTCCTCCTTTTTCTTTCTTTATTTTTATTTTTATTGAGACAGGGTCTCTCTACAGAGCTCTGGCTGTCCTGGAACTCGCTATGTAGACCAGGCTGGTCTTGAACTCACAGATTCACCTGCCTCTGCCTTCCCAGTGCTGGGATTAAAGGTGTGCCACCACCTGGCCTGGCCTTGCTCTTCTTTTCTTTCTCTTCTTTCTCTTCTCTTCTCTCCTTCCTTCCTTCCTTCCTTCCTTCCTTCCTTCCTTCCTTCCTTCCTTCCTTCCTTCCTTCCTTCCTTTTAAAAGATTTATTGGGCCGGGCAGTGGCAGCGTACACCTTAATCCCAGCACTTAGGAAGCAGAGGTAGGCAGATCTCTATGAGTTCAAGGCCAGCCTGGTCTACAAAGTTAGTTCCAGGAAAGCCAGGGCTACACAGAGAAACCCTATCTTCAAAAACTGAAAACCAAGCAAACAAAGATTTCTTTATTTCTGAATGCTATGATACTTTCTTAGCACACCAGAAGAGGGCATCAGATCCCATTACAGGTGGTTGTGAGCCACTATGTGGGTGCTGAGAATCGAACCCAGGTCTTCTGAAAGAGCAGCTAGTGCTCTTAACCACTGAGCCAACTCTCCAGCCTATAATATGAGGTTTCTGTAGGTTTCTGAAACAACAAAAACCGAAGCAAGTTCCCTAAACTAAATGTGTCACCCCCCACCTTTTTTTTTTTTTTGAGATAGAGTCTCAGGTATCCCAGGCTAGCCTCCAATTTACTAGGAAGTTCCAAACGGCCCTGAACCCTGATCTTCCTGCTTCTGCCCCCACTTCTCCAGGGCTGGCAATGTCCTGGGGGCCGGAGTGGGGGTGCAATTCACCAACCAGGCAGTTTCTGGCAGCTTCAGGCGCTGGTGGCTGCTGTGCAGCTCTTCTTGGGGACACCTGCCTTGGACCTGAACTACATGCAGCGAAGTCTCTAGGAACACTGGAATGTCAAAGAGGACGTGTGCTTTCTTTCTCCCTTTGTGTGTCTTTCATAGCGACGTCTTCCACGAGAGTTTTGCTTTTCATTTAGTAGCTATAATATCATCTCTTTGTTTTTGTTTCTGTTTTTTTTGCTGTTCTGTTTTTTGGTTTCTTTTTCCTGGAACTAGCTCTTGTAGAACAGGCTGGCCTTGAACTCACAGAGATCCACCTGCCTCTGCCTCCCAAGTGTAGGGATTAAATCCTATGGTTTTATAGGTTGCACGGTCGCTGAACAGTTGTCTATTAAGTCCAGTACAATAGTGCACACTGTGGTTCCGGCTGATGCAAAGAGATTACTTGAATCTAGGAGTTCCAGGCTAATCTAGGCACCATAGCCAAACTCGGTATTTAACCTAAACTGCCCACCTGGGCAGCACATGTCCTAAAATAGGAACAGTACAGAGCAAACTAACATGGCCCCTGCCCGAGGATGACATGCAAATGTAAAGCCATCTGTGTTTTTAAAAACTAACCGACCAGAGAAACTCAGCAAGGGAACAAAGTGGTTAGAGCCAAATCTCCTAAAGCAGTCCTAGAGGCGGTGGCAGGTGCGAGGTGGCCTCTCTGCCCTCTAATAAAGCTTGATGTTCTGTTTTTCGAAGGATGTTGGTTGTGGAAACAATGTTGTAATTGGAAACCCAGTTTAAAATCATCCAAAACAACACACCTTTGTTAACTCCCTCTATTTTATTTACTTTTTTTTTTTTTTTTTTTTTTTTTTTGCAATAGGGTCTCACCATGTAGCACAGGCTGGCCTGGATCTTGTTCTGTGGACCAGGCTGTGGGCTAGCCCTTTGGTGGATGCTTTTTCCTTGTCACTAGCTCTGGTTCATTCTTTGATAAATCAGCTGGGTTTTCTTTGCAAGTGAAGTAACACATCATTTACTATAATGATTTCAAATTAGCAGTCCCGTTGCTTTGAGCCCGTGCATGAGAAGGTGAGCTGAGTCACTGAAGAGTCACACAGAAGGCATTTGGAGTCAAGGGTGACTCCGTTATGACTCACAGTGCGGGGAAAGAGACTGGTGTCACTTGTGGAGTCTGGAAATGACCTTCCAGCCTCCCAGCAGGGCTGCCGCTTCAGGGTGACCCTGCACTGACTTCAGAGCTTCTCACAGCTGTCCGGGTCCCTGGGGCCTGGGAAGGGGAGGGGCTCCATGGGCCGCCTGTCAGCCCCAGCCCAGCTTTGTCGTGTAGATGAGTCCTCCGCCCTAGTTCCCTGCCGCAAGTCTGCAGGGATGTAGTCCAGAGCTGTGATTGAACACAGAGGGTGAGCACCTAGATTTGACTCTAAGGGAGAAGTGCCTTTGGCCCGCTTTACTGCTGGGCTCAGCCATTGTGGGCTTCCGGAGAGAACTCTGTGGCCACCCAACCTTCATGTCCTGTTTGCCTGACACATTTCCATTGTTAGAGAATACAGAGGTATAATTTAAAACTATGCAGTTATTCGATTTTATGTGTATGTGTGTTTGCTTGGCATATGAACACAGTGCCTGCAGAGGTGTAGGGTCTGCTGGAACTGAAGTTCGCATGTGGGTGCTGGGAAGGGACCAAGTCCTCTGTAAGAGCAAGCTCTCCTAAGCCTGAGTGTCTCTGTAGCCGGCTTTACTGATCCCGTCCTCCAGATGTGAAGGGTTCTGAGTGTTTCTGTAGCCCGCTTTACTGATCCCGTCCTCCAGATGTGAAGGGTTCTGCAGGCTGGGAAAGCAGAAGTGGTAATTAAAAGCCACACATGGCTGGGCATGGGAGCACACACTGCACTCCCGTAGAGGCAGGGGAACCTCAGGCTTGAAGCAGTTTGTGCTACATAGACAAAAACCCTGTCTAGGCAATGACAAACAAACAAAGCCCTAGTCTTGAGGCAGACCTGGGCTGCCTATGACCCAGGAATCTCATGGATCGTTCTGAGCATCAGGTCCTTATTTGACAAATGAGGCTCCCACCTGGCTTCCTAACTTGTGGAGGGTTAAAATAAAACCACGTGGCATGGAAACCATTTGCTATGTATCAAGCCTGCCACGTACCTACTCTGTCTTACTACTTCACAGGGCCAGAAATCCAACATCCAGCACCCAAGTCTGGATTATGAAAAATGCTACTCTGATTCTCTAGATGGAGCAGGGGAAACATTGCCCCATGTAAACATCTTTAAAAATACAGAGAAGCACTGGGGACTCATACCACCTGGTGCAAATCAGGTAAACGCTCAGCATAGGGTGAAACCTGGACGCTAGCTTGCTCATGGCTGAGAGCAACTGCTGTTCTTGATGAGGGCCAGACTCCAACTCTCAGCATCACAACCAACTGCCTGTACCTCCAGCTTCAGGGTGCCCAGTGCCCTCTTCTGTCACCTGCAGACACTGTACTCATCCACACAAATAAAGTAATCGGGGCTGAGGAGAAGGTTCGACACATACGAGCTCACACATGCTCATCAAGTAACTCTTGCTCCAAAGGATCTGATGCCTCTGGTCTCTGCTGGCAGGTGCACATGCCAGTCCCTCTTCAGATAACTAAAAATGAAATAACTATTTAAAAAGTAAAAAATAAGTCAGGTGGGTGTGGCGCACACCTTTAATCCCAGCACTTGAGAGGAAGAGACAGGCGGATCTGTGAATTCGAGGCCACCCTGGTCTACAGAGTGTCTACAAGACATCCAGGACTACACAGAGAAACCATCTCGAAAAAAACAAAATAAAATAACAACAAAAATCACGTGAAAAACAGTGGGCTAGCCCGAGGCCCTCAGATGGCTGTCTCATGTCTCTAAATGGGCAGTGGCGGTTTCCAGCCATGACTGTGTGTCTAGATGACCTGCGGACTTTTTCCTTTTCAAAAGTAGTGAGGTAACTTTATTTGGAGTGAAGTAGTCAAGATAGCGTTGAGCAGAGGTTCTCAGCCTTCCTGATGCCATGGTCCTTTAATGACGCTCCACAACTTACTACTGTTATAAATCATAATGTATTTACTCCCAGCACTCGGGAGACAGAGGCAGGAGGATCTCTGTGAGTTCGAGGCCAGTCTGGTCTACAAGAGCTAGTTCCAGGACAGGCTCCAAAGCTACTGAGAGACCCTGTCTTGAAAAACAAAAACAAAAATCAACATAAAAAAACATAATGTAAATATCTGTGTTTTCCGATGGTCTAAGGGAACCCGTGTGGAAGGGTCATACAAACCCCAGGGGCGTCGAGATCCACAGGTTGAGAACCACTTCTCTAGATTTTAGAGGGATGCAAACAGTGAGCCACGCAAGTCAGAGTTCCCAGACACCCTACCCCTTGTTGAGACAAGGTAGCCCAGGCTGGTCTTGAACTTCAGTAACAGAGGACGACCTTGGACTTCTGGTTCTCCAGCCTCCACCTCCCAAGGGCTGAGGCTCTACCCTGTGCCACATGCTTCATATGTAAATTTAAACTTTACAGTTTTTTTTAAATTTATTTATTAATTATATATACAGACTTTTCCCTGCATGTATGCTGCAGGCCAGAAGAGGGCACCATATCTCATTACAGATGGTTGTGAGCCATCATGTGGTTGCTGGGAATTGAACTCAGGACCTCTGGAAGAACAGTCAGTGCTCTTAACCTCTGAGCCATCTCTCCAGCCCCACAACTGAGTTTTAAGTGTGAAATCCCACAAACGGGAGGCCATGGCTGTATCAGTAAAACACACACACACACACACACACACACACACAAAGAGATACACACACACAAAGACACACACAGACACATACACAGAGACACACACAGAGAGACACACATACAGAGATACACACACAAAGACACACACACAGACACACATAGAGATACACACACAGACATACACACACAGACATACACACAAACACAAACACACACACACACACACGCACAACTTCTGAAGCTCAGAGGAAGAGAACAAAGAGACGTGCTGTGGAAGACATCTAAGCCACTGAGGAGACCTGCGCTGTTACTGTGTTCCTGTATTCCCCAGGGAAAGCAGAGAAGCAGGCTCTGAGGGTGGCATGAGGGACGCTCGGGCTGTGGGCTGCCCCTGTGTTGGCACCTCCCGCATCAGCGGTTTCACAGAAAGCTCCAGGTGGGTGACTACCTGCCACGAAGGGAGGTGACTGTCAACACTGGTGAGCTGATGGGGGCAGCTCAGTGGCAGAGCCCTGGTCATGCAACCCATCGTCACAACGCAACACAACGCAATGCAACACAAACAAACAAACAAACCTCAGCTAACTGAACGGAGCTAAATTACTGTTTTTCTTGGCAAAGCATTTACTGAAAGTAACATTCAGAGTAAAGTATCCTTTGGAAGGCATGCAGCTACACTGGCCCATGCAAGAGAGCCAACAATTTATAAGATTCCGATACAATATGGATTGCCAAGCCACCTGCATTATAATCTCTTAATTATTTTAAAAAGTTAAAACAATGTATTAATCTATATTTAAAACGTCAAATCATCCTGACAACATACGGAACAGCTAAGAACTTGACATATGGAAGCCAGTCTCAATGATCTGTTAGCAGCGTGGTCTTCAAAAATAGAAAGAAGATTGTGAACTACATGACCCAGCTCAGGTCCGGGGCCTCACGGGTAATTGTCATACTAGGAGACAAATCACCCTTTCCTATGGAAAGGTATAGTTCAAGACGGCAATTGTCATGTCGTCATTTATTTTGATTTATGAACTATATTAGAAATCCTTTAGACAAGCTACCCTGAAATGCACAGCGTAGGTATCATCTGCAGTTCTCTCTTACTCCAGTAGATGGCAGTAGCACACCACCTTTCATCACAAACGGCCTGCCAAGAAGAGAGACAGGGAAGGTTCACAGAAGGTCAAGTTTCTCTAGTGGAATGTAGGAAGCAGCAATGAGAATAAAGAAGAGCAATTCGGAGGGGTTGTAAGGTTAAACTGGTGCTGGCTATAGAAGACAGAAAGACGAACAACGGATGTGGGGTTCAAGGAAGAGATCAGTGAAGTCCTAAGTATCATGTAAGCATGTACAGGAGGAAGGAAGGCTAGAATGCACTGGTTTCCTCTTGACAGTGGCAAGGGAAAATAAGGCATTAGCTTGTAACTAAAAGGGCGGTTTAACAGAAGGGGCAGACTCGTTTAGCAAGCGACTAAAGAGAGTCTCACAGTTGTTCCTCTGAATCAAACATTAAGATCTGTCCAACCGCAAAGGCTAGTCATTGAGTGGGAGCACTGGTAAGCAATCCAAATAACAAACAAGAACTTCGGGTTCTTTGCCCAGCTCCCCCCCCCCCCCAGGCAGAGGCCAGTCACCAAACTCCAGTACAGTGGGAGCAACTTTAAACGGCTAAGAGTAAGGCTCTGTTGGTTGCTTGGTTGGACGGCTGGCTTTTCAAGACAGGGCTTATGTAGTCCTGACTGGCCTGGAGCTCAGAGCTCCTCCTGGCACTGCCTGGAAGGCTGTCCTTACGGGGGCCTGTTAAGCCCCGCACCTGAATGACTTGAAAAGACGCTTGTCCAGTTAGCACCGCTGCTTTTGTGGCATACACTAAAATCCCTCCGTTGTTTTATTCCTATTTTTCAAGCTTTAAAAAGAGTTTATGTGCGTGAGTGTTCTGCTGGCATATATGTATGTGTATCAGGTACAAGCATGGTGCCCTCAGAGGCCATCAGAGTCCCTGGAACCGGGCAGCATGTGCACGCTGGGAACTGAACAAGGGCCCTCTGCAAAGAGCAGCAAATGTTTTCTGAGCCATTTCTCCAGCCCTGAAGTACAACCCAGGAACAAGCTCAAACTCAGAGCCTCCCACCTCTGCCTCCTGGCCTGTGCCAATTCCTTCTTAAATGTGCAGACCCAGGGGTTAAACACATCCTAATAGAAACCACTGAGGCATCACAGGAAATAGAAATGCCATTTGCCTGTCTTCTTTCTGGAAACCCTTTCACTCTGTTGCCCAGGCTAGTCTTGAACTCTCGCCTCCATCTCCCAGGTAGCTAGCTGGAATACATGGGGCCCTCTGTTCTCAGGGCCCCTCTCTAAGTCAATGCCCTGGGACAGAGCAGTTTTTACAAATACATTTTTCTAAAAGAGAAAAAGTGGACAGCTCTACAAGGCATCCTGAGGGTTTACCAGAAGACAATCTTTTTAGAGAAAAAATTTCTGGGAAACACAATCAACTCAAAGGAATGAAGGCAACAAGGGAATACTTTCTCAGGAGAAAAAGGAAGAAAGCCCAAGGGTTTGGAGCTCCGAGGACAAGCTCCAGAGCTCCAGAGCAACTGGCCCAGGCTCACAGAGAGCACTTAGGACACCCTGCTGGGCCTAATTGTTTTTAGAACATAGGGTACTTTATGCCACAGCCAGCTGTGAGCTCGCTGGCATCTGTCACCTTGTGTCACGACCTAGGAAGAAAATAGCAGCTTTAACCCACTCCCTCACTGGCCTTCCACTAATCTGCAATATTTATGCTTCCCTACTGTGAAGACTGGACTGTATATAAACTCTCTCCTCCACTTCCAATCATGCAAAGAACACCTGGGCGTGCAGCAGAGCCCAGGAGACACTGACTGTCCGGCCCGCACACATCAGAGTCGCTGGGTGTGGACCCGAATTCTTCCACGCACAGAAATATTTTATAATGCTCTCATCGTTTATTAAAGACAACAGCTCGATTTCCTTTGAAGAGTAAGGAAGGCTAAGCAAAAAATAAGTCTTTGAGGCTAGATTGATGAGCTAAAAATAGGCTTAACATAGCAAACAGTGCACATATACAAGACAATAAATGATAACAAACATTTGCTGAATGGAACGGGAACTCTGGCTACTGAACTTGAAAATGAAAACCCTGCTCTGCATGCAATCGTCAGTACTGTGAGAACAGCCTTTGGGAGGAGCACCCGGCTCCACTGAGAAAAACCCTTCAACTCTTTAAAACAGAAAGATCACATCCCCACCCTCTGGCTCACACCCCCACCCTCTAGCTCACACCCTTACCAAAACGTCCTATTTGTCACAGTGGCCGAGTGACAGATGCTAAGTTTGGAGCTGTATTTTCCTAAGTACTCTGACCAGGTTAATATATCTTGTGCACCTGAAAGAAGCCACAGACATTCACTGTCCAGAGGGTGGTCAGTGCATTGCCATGGCAACAGTCTTGAGGCCCAGTTTACACGCCTGAGTAAGAAACATTTGTTCACTTTGGTCCACCCCGTTCTCCACAAGGCCTCCTCACGGCAGACCGCCCTGGGGTAAGGGTGAAAGTACAGTGATGTTGGAGAGCACGGGAGACAATGGCGGTCCTTTCAAAATGTTCCCATAGGCACAGATTGGTTTGTTCTGTACATGGGGGAACTCTTCCCAGACCAGTGACTCAGTTCATACAGCTGGATCCCAATTCTGTTGTAAAAAGTTTACTAAAAATCCAGAGTAAATCTAATTTTAGAAAGAAAACTTAAAGATGATTCCATGCAACTGAAACGCACGAAGAGAAAACAAAAGATGTTTGAGTTATGTAATCACCCAGGAACAAAACAGCTGCTGACCTCTGTGCGGTTTTTAAAATCAGAAACCAGCTCCTTGGAGCACATTTAATAATAACCAGAGTCCCACGAAGCACGACACTGCTTGGTTATAGGCAGCACTTTAACCTGGGAACTTCTGTCCAGCTTTTGCTTGTGTTACTGACTGACTGGAAACGGATGTCCAGAGAGAAGGAGAAAGCAAACACTTAGGAAGGCTGGCCGCCAATAATCCTCTTGCACAGTCCTTAAGTTGTGCATGTGTGTGAAGGCCACAGCTGCGCCAGGACACAGAGAAAGACAGCTTTCCTGTCCACTGCTTCCACTGTCCACTGTCCATCCAGTCCCCACGCGGGGCTCACACTGCAGGATCTTCCACACAGCCACGGGATTTTCTGTGGTTCAGAGGCTAGGCGCTCTGGAGAACAGCACTGACGGGCGAGTTAGTGCTCCTGAATTCTAGATCTACCCCAAACAGACCTCCTACTCCAAGGGAGAAGGCAACAGGCAAGGGATACTTTCTTACAGTATAGCTACTTGGCAGGAAGAGAAAGAAAGGATCAGACCACGGGTCCTGGATTTAAGACCAAAGACTGTTTGACTTCTAGGCGCCAACTCCTGGTCTGCAGCAGCAGAGAGTCCTGTCCATGTGATGCTGGGTGCCAACACCCTTGAAGGTGCCTGGGCTCTTGCTGGCTAAAGTTTAATGAAGCTTGTGCACAGGGTGGAGTAGGGTCATGTGTTCTGCCCCTTTGAAAGGCAGCTTTGCACTGGAATAATAGTGTACCACTTCAGGGATGCTATCAAACACGGCGCTAGTCTGATTCAGCGTGTACTTGTTGTCTTTTGTCTGAGCCACTATGATGTGGACACACCCTTGACTGGTCCTAGAAGAGAAAAACAAGGAGACATGAATGAGTGAGCAGAT
Source organism: Ondatra zibethicus (assembly GCA_004026605.1). Taxonomy (NCBI): domain Eukaryota; kingdom Metazoa; phylum Chordata; class Mammalia; order Rodentia; family Cricetidae; genus Ondatra; species Ondatra zibethicus. The sequence goes on from PVIU01011524.1 coordinate 56,457, forward strand.
AGTCTGTCCCCTCTGGAAACCATCCCAGCCAGATTCACAATGGGTGCATTGGTCTTCTTGTCCTGCAATTGTTCTACACATACAGAGAAGCATTCAACAAGCTGATGGCATGTTTGGAAGTTTCTAAGCATAAATGCATGGCACCCCAACTTGTTTATCATTATTACACACCAGTGGTCAGGACTGGAGGGAAAAAGCTAAATAAATCCCTTCTGCTGCCCAAATTGTAAGACTAGTGAAGCCCAAGCCACTGTACAGTTTATATTCAACCCCCTCCACTGCTAAAAAATTTTGTGAGGTTACTTCTTTATTTTTCCCCAAAGGAACACATTAATAATAATAACAACAATAACTGTCCATTGGCCCTGCCCCCTTGAGGAAAGGCCAGGCCTAGCTGCGCATAATGGCAGCTGGCGCTGAAGGTGCAGAGATTTAATACTGAACAGTGCTTTCAGGAGCACAGCGGCTGTTCCTGGTATTGTCTGTGTGGCCCACCCTGGTTTCTGAGCCAGAGTGCTCTTGTGCCCTCCCCCTCCTTTCCCTTCCAGTCTGATTGTTTCAGCTGCAGGGGCTCAGCTTCCTCAGGAAGGAAGTGCTGTTAGGGCTTCTGACAATGATCCTCCGATATAATGCCACTGAATTCACAGAGCAACGAGAATTTCCATGAGACACGTTCTGCCAAGCCCACCAGGCAAAAGTGAGTTTTCTGTGCACAATTAGACAGAGCAAGACAGGCAACTCAGCATTTCCTCCTTCACCAGAAGAGACTAGTATCAAATGCAGCTGGCATCTTGACAATCAAGGATTCAATATTCATTGAGGTCCCTTGTACTAGGGAATAAGGAAAAATGACTGAATCTGGGTGTGTTGGCACACGGCTGTAGTTCTCTCGCTGGGGTTGGGAGGCAGGGAATCACTATGTTAGAGGGAAACCTGGGCTACACAGGAGACCTGTCTCAAAAGAGAAAAGGAGTACCAGGCATGGTGGCACATAGGGTTTAATCCCAGCCCTCAGGAGGCAGAGGCAGGAGGATCTCTGTGAGTTTGAGGCTAGCCTGGTCTGCAAATTGAACTCCAGAGTTCCAGGACAGCCAGGGCTACATAGAGAAACCCTGTCAATAAATAAATAAATAAATAAAATAAGAAAGAAAGAAAGAAAGAAAGAAAGAAAGAAAGAAAGAAAGAAAGAAAGAAAGAAAGAAAGAAAGAATTGGGGTGTGTGTGTGTACCAGAGATATGGCTCAGTGGTTAACAGCTTTTGCAGAGGACCTGAGTTCAGCTCCAAGTACCCACATGGAAGCTCACAACTCTCTGTAGCTCCAGTTCCAGTGGATCTGATGCCTTCTCCTGGGCTCATGGGTACCAGGCATGTATGTGCTATACATACATACATGAAGGCAAACACTCATTAACATAAAAATTTTTAAATCTTAAAAAAAAACTATAGAAGAGATTGAACTGCTCTGTCTTTTTAATTTTATTGACTTATTTTTTTGCACTGCTATTGGACAAACTCAGGGCTTGTGTGTGCTAGACAAGTACTCTCCCGCTGTGCTATAGCCCCAACCCTAGACCTGACTCTTTCTTTCTTTCTTTCTTTCTTTCTTTCTTTCTTTCTTTCTTTCTTTCTTTCTTTCTTTCTTTCTTTCTTTACTTTGTATGTTATGGGTGTTTTGCCATGTATGTGTCTGTGCACCATGTGCATACCTGGTCCCTACAGAGGCCAGAGAGAGCACTGGATTCCTGGGAACTGGAGTTATGGACAGTTGTTGGCTACCATGCGGGTGCTGGGAATTGAACTCAGGACCTCTGGAAGAGCAACCAGTGCTCCTAACCACTGAGCCATCTCTCCAGCCCTGGCACCATTTTTTTTTGTTTTTTGAGACAGGGTTTCTCAGTGTATCCCTGACAGACCAGGCATTCTCTCTGTAGAACAGACTGGCCTCGAATTTACAGAGATCCGCCTGCCTCTGCCTCCCAAGTGCTGGGATTAAAGGCGTGCGCCACCACTGCCCAGTTTCACTTTTTCTTTTAAATCAGGAATTATTTCTCTTCTAAGAGGCCTTAGATACGATAACATGAGGTTGAAACTGGCTAATGTTCAATGATAACGAGAACAGGACCACCACGACTGTAATAGATCCCGGGGTTTTTATCTAGTGCCAATTCTGAACTCTGAGCAGTGTTTCGCCATCTGCTGTCCAAGTGAATGCCTTTTGTTTTCTGGCAGCACATACCCCCGTGACCCACCTTCAGATCTTCCCTGTTTTGACTGCCCATCTACCCTCAGGGAGGAAAGACTCTTTACAGCACACCCCTGCCTTCAGACAAGGATGCCCATGGCGGGAGGAACTTACTTCAGTGCAATGGAGTACCTGCTGTTGCCTGACTCACTGTTTCGGACCAGGTAACCAGCTTCTTTGCAGGGCTGTAGTCGGCTCTCAGCCTCAGCTCTGGTAATGGTGCCATGATACCAACTGAGCAGGGGTACAGAAGAAAGCAGTGTCACAGTGCAAACCCAGGTTGAGCTTACACCCCACTGTGAGCATCACCTACAGGACCACTCCACTAAAGCACAGTTCCCTCAGCAGATCCTGCTTCACATTCAGGACAGACACCACACAGATTCCAGTGGTCCCAGTCACAGAGCCTTTCAACCCTACACAGCCAAGTCCAGGAGGGTGGTGCCATTCGAAACAGTTCCCTCTAGGCCTGGAGGGAGGGCTCAGTGGTTCAGAGCACTGGCTGCATTGCAGAGGACCTGGGCTCAGTTCCTAGCATTTGCGTGGTGGATCACAACCACCCACAACTCCAGTTCCAGGATTTTCAATGTTCTCTTCTAGCCTCTTCGTGTGTCAAAACACTCACAAAACAATCATTCAAAATAAATGAGTAAAATAAAATAAAGCAAACTTCCCCTCTGTGTGGAAGGAGGCTTATGGGATCCTGAGCAAACGCACTGTGCTTAGAAGCCCCACCGGACAAGAATTTATAAATGAAAGGGGTTGCCCCAAATGGGTTAGGGACCCCACACAAGGCTGTGACAAAGTCACTGAGGGAGACTCACGGCTGCTTTTCCAGGGCCAGGCCTGGGTCCACCTTCTCCCTGTCGCTGTAGTCTGACAGAGTCGGCTTCAAGGTCTTCTGCCAGTGGTGGGGTCTGCCTGTGTCCTCTTTTCCAGGAGATCGATCAGATCCCTCAAACTGGACTGGAAGGAAGATGCCACTTAACACCAGAGACCACAGAGACCAGCCATGCAACCCTCAAAGGGAAACACCTCATGCCTGCTTTAGTCCAGGGAGGAAAAGCCCCTCCTCAAAGGTCAGGTCCAGTGCACAGCAGGGGGTCTCTAGACAGCTGCCGTGGACCTCTGAGCACACTGCCAGTGTCTCCTAGGACCATTGTCCTTGAGGTCACTCCTTAGTTTAAAACAGTTTGGGGACACAAGAGGACACTCATGTTTCAGCATGACTTTCATTCTAAAAATGCTTACAAAAAGTTTTGTTTGTTTGTTTTTTAAAGATTAAGTATAAATTTCAAGTGTGACTGTCGAACACTCCGGCTTGGACGGGACATCTGTTTCTCACCCTAAGGCTCAGGGATCTACACAGACGAGGGGCAGAAAGACAGTCACGTGTGGTAGATGGTTTTAATGAAACAGCGCTTTGCGGACACAACAGGCCAGACACACAGGAACTCACAGAGGCTGTGACAGCTCACACAGACCTACACAAGCCCAAGCCAGGGAGGAGGGGACGTGGGCACTGAGTCCCACCCCAGCCAAGCAGCTATTCACAAGGCTGCTGGGACAGGGAAGCAGTCTTCTTCCACCACAGTCGCCACAGACACCACGTCAGCTCAGGAGCGGCTGGCCAACACAAATAGGACTCGATGTTTTTAACGGCTTCCCCCCCCTTTCTTTTCTTTTCAGAGAGAAGTTGTGTGGGTGCAGAGGGGGTAAGAGCTGAGGGGAGTTGGAGGACAGCAAAGCACATGATAAAAATACACTGTATGAAATTCTCAGAGAAGATTTCTTTTCAAAAGACTTAAACAGACATTTAGTGAAATTTAGTGGGTCCATCTCTTTCTATAAAGTCAGCGGCAACTTTCACTGTGAAATAATAAGCAAAAGGATAAGAGACTCAGACAGGGAAATCACGAGATGACACCTGAGACCTGCTGAGATGCCTAGGATGGGCAGAGAGAGACCAAACAGAGCCGCTTCAGACTGGCTGTGCTTTTGTCTCTTCTTAGACGAGCTCTCACAGGGTCTAGGGTGGCCTAGAACTTGACATCTCCTGCTGCTGTGTAGGAAGTGCTGGGATTATCGGCACGCACCGCCACCAACCAGTACACTGTTTCCACTTCTAATTGGATTTACTGCTAACAGGAAAGATACCTTGAAAATTCTAAATCAAGGGCAGAACAAAGCCTGTGAAAGCCAAATAGAAACGCTATGACTTGGGAGCAGCAGCTACAGGTGGCTGCGAGCCTCCATGTGGGCGCTGGGAACCGAACCCAGGTCCTCTGCAAGAACAGGGAGTGTTCTTAACCACTGAGCATCTCTCCAGCACAGCCCCACCTATTCTTATTGTTTTAAGCCTGCTTATCAACTTTCCCTTAAATTACTTAGAAACCCTCACACAAGCAAGGTTAGGTATCCCAGCTACTCAAAAGGCTGAGTGCAGGAGTTTGAGGCCAGCCTGGGCTAACTAAATAGGAAATATTTTCCTAGGCCCACATTTGAAGATGTGACTCTACCTTAAATCTAGGTTTTACTTTGGAATAGCTTTCTAAAGGAATCATAGCTGGGAATCGGGGCATATGACTCTAATACTCTCACTAAGGAAACTGAGGCAGGAAGAAAACCAAATGACAACAAAAACAATCTAGTTTTCACTTGCGTTTGCAGCCCCAGCGGCCAGTCCACTAATCTCTCTCACCCAGGCCTGCTATTTCACAGTGAGCATCTCACAGGCTTGAAGAGTAAGTGAGGTCAAGATCTAGAAAAGCCGTCTCCAGTTTGATAGCTTTGGTGATGGGAAATCAATGTGAAGTGACCAAGAGGCTTTTCCAACAGCCCTTGAAGGCATCTCTGCAGCTACGCCACAGCAAGAGAGGGGAGATGAGCATCTTTAAGGGCACAGTTTCAGCCTGGTTGTCGTTTTGATCACACAGAGTACTGGATAGCCCAGACTAGCCTTGAACTCCTGGTTTTCCTGCCTCCCGAGTCCTGGGCAAGCAGGCAGACAAGTGCTTCATCTGTAGCTAGACTTCTCCACCTCTCACGCCCTGTTAAGAAAGAGACTTGTGGGGTGGCAAGATGGCTCAGCGGGGAAAGGTGCCTGCCACCAAGCCTGGCAACCTGGGTCCAATTTCTAGGGCCTACATGGTAGAAGGAGAGAACCAACTCCACAAGCTGTCTTCTGGTCTACCATGTTACCCTCATTCTCACAAACAATCAGATGGAATCAAAATAACATACGTGTAGTGAGAAAACAAAGCAAATGGACTTGATGCAGCATCGAGAGTCGCCTTTCAGTACCGTCTGCAACGGGTCAGCAGGGCCGAGGCTCCTCTGGAGGTGGGCATGGGTTATCAGCTCGCCCTTCCTCCGCTCCTCCCTTAGGCTCCAGTAACCAGTACTCTGCTCTGGAATTCCGAGGATTTTTCAGAGTGTCCTCAGAGTTAACTCATGTTAGGTGATAGGTATGTTCACTACCTGCACTAACCAGTATTCAACAGACACATGTACTGAGGGCTGCACCCACGTACTGAGGGCTGCACACATGTACTGAGGGCTGCACACATGTACTGAGGGCTGTACATATGTGCTGAGGGCTGCACACATGTACTGAGGGCTGCGCACATGTACTGAGGGCTGCGCACATGTACTGAGGGCTGCGCGCATGTACTGAGAGCTGCATGCATGTACTGAGGGTTGTACACATGTACTGAGGGCTGCGCGCATGTACTGAGGCCTGTGCACATGTACTGAGAGCTGCACACATGTACTGAGGGCTGCACACATATACTGAGGGCTGCACATATGTACTGAGGGCTGCACACATGTACTGAGGCCTGTGCACATGTACTGATGACTGCACACATGCACTGAAGGGCTGCATACATGTACTGAAGAGCGATACACATGTGCTAAGAGCCACATTTGTGCCCAGTGAACCTGGACCATTGCTGTGTCAGCTCTGAAAGGTAGTAAGTGCTAGGGTGAGGAGGCCTTGAGTGGCAGGCGCCGCACCCTCACCTGACAGGGCTCGTGCGATCTGCTCCCTCTTCCATTCCCAGGGCTGCTCATACTCGGCGGCAGGTCGATCATCCTCCTCTGGCAGCCTGCTGTCTGCTGGTCGTGCCTTCACTTCTGCCACCCGTTGGCCACCCTCTGAGGGCTCATAGGGGGTGTCATAGAGCTGTGGCGGCTTCCCCAACAGGTCCTTAGAGCTGCGTCTCTTGGCTGTGGCCTCCACCTTCATGCTCTCCCCTGGCTCACACGGGCCATCAAGCAGCTGGAGGGCCTTCACCAGGGGGTCTTTGGAACCACGACGTCTGATTTCTGAAAATCAGGCAGACATGGACAGGTGTCACGAGGCCTGTGGGTAACCTACGGGTAACCTTGGCTGAGGCAGTAGAATGCTCTAGATCTATTGTGGTGTGGGCTGACTACTCTCTAGCCATGCTGCAGAAGCGAGAGGAAGGCACAGAGCTTTCCTGGCCGCTGCACAAGATGTTGTGCCTACATGAACTCAGCTACCACACTGTCCCTAGACAGGCTGCACAGTTACTGAGAGGCAGGCTTAAGAAGAACGCCTCAGCCAGGCAGTGGTGACACACGCCTTTAATCCCAGCACTCAGGAGGCAGAGGAAGGAAGAAGGAAGGAAGGAAGGAAGGAAGGAAGGAAGGAAGGAAGGAAGGAAGGAAGGAAGGAAGGAAGGAGAGAAGGAGGGGGGAGGAGGCAGGTAGGAGAAGGAGGAGGAGGAGGGGGAGGAGGAGGAGAAGCAGCACAGCAACCTCTCAGCACAGCTAAATGGGCCGAGGCCAAGAAGAGGGTTGATACCTGCAGGCAGGAGCCTCCAGGTCTCCTGCCAGGGTAGTGAAGAAGGGGTCTCCGGGTAGGAGTTTCACTTCCTTGCCCTAGTGTTTGCTTTAAGCAAAGTTTACCCTCAGATCTTATAACCCTTCTTGTTCGGAAGACCAGACCAAAGAGAGCATTTGAAGGAAAATCAGCTGTTATGTACTGAAAACATTGCTCATATACACCAGGAAAGCTATTTGCCTTAGTCAGGATTATGCTTGTTTCGAGACAGAGTTTCTCTGTGTAGCCTTGGCTGGCCTGGAACTCACTGGGATCCACTTGCCTCTGCCTCCTGAGTGCTGGGATTTAAGGAGTGTGGCAACATGCCCAGCTTCCGTCCACATTCTTAAGATACAGACACTTTCGGAGTAGTGGGAGCCAGACACATTCACAAAGTAGACTGAAGGATAAATCTAAATAAGAGGTGTTACGGCAGAAAACTAAATCATCTACCACGGCCCGGCAGCAAACGCCGCTCTCAGTGCGATGCTCAGCCTGTGAGGTAGACACTGCGGCGTCCCCACATTACAGAGAACCGAAGTACAAAGAGCTTAAGGAAGTGACCCAGACCAGTACGTGGCAGGGCCTGGACTGGAGAGCAGGAAGCTGGGCGCTACAAGCCTTACTCTTTGACACACATTTGGATGGACTCCAAGTGGAAGAAAAATGGAAGATGAGCTGACTCTGACAGAGAAGGTCACTTCCAGTGGAGGAAGCTGCATGAATGAAGATAGGGAGGTGGGAAACATAAGGGGTGAGCTGCCGTCCCAGGAAGTGAGAGGAAAGTTTCAAAGGCAGAAGTCC